>SNQJ01S0058380.1:43103-57496 GCA_010110895.2 Picea sitchensis | reverse complement strand
GTCACATGGACTATAGTTGGGTGTGTGAGTTGGTTGGGTGCTTGTTAAATGATTTAACAATGGGTTGAGTGATAACTCATGCCACCAAATCAAACTAAAATTTTAATTTTCTCTTCTCCCAATGATTTGACAGTTTATGCATCTCCTTTTGCTTGGACACATCAAAGTATATTGTGCTTGGAATGGGAGTGAATCTGTTTTATACACCTTTTTCTTTTTTCATAAATCCAATTCTCATATCTTTATTTAACTTTCATGTTACACATTTTCTAATGAGAGTTGTGATATCATTCCTCTTCTTGGACTGGCATTCAATGGAATCGGAGTGATAGATATATAGATGTGTATGGACATAGTGGAAGATTCAATTGAAGCGTAGGTTGAATCATGTGCACATGTTAATGGTAAGAACAAGTTATGGTGTGTTGTGTTGAGTGGTTGTGTCCAAACATTGCATTAAGAGACAATTCGAGCATGAGCTTATTGAGACTTTAATATTACATTCTCCCTCTTAGTCTTAACAACACTTGTAGGAAGAGAAGGGATATGGATATTTCTAAGGGATTAATGTTGGGAAATAGATGATCTATAAGCCTATTATTTATGGATTAATTTCACATAAAAAAATTGTTTGAGTAATTTTGATATACCATCTTATAATTACGAGAAGATAAATTGATGTCTTTTCCTTGCAACCTGGAAGGAATCATTTTAAATTGATGGAATCATAGATTCCAAACATTAATATTGCAGAATCTAGTTGTAGTAGGGGTATTCAAGGATGTTAAGTTCATTTCTACATTAAAAAAACAATCTTATCAGTCCAAAATTATAGTTTCAACAAATATTGCTTGGCCATATTTCAGTTATGGAAAACTAGAAAAATTCAAAATTATAGAGAGCCAGAATATGCTTTGCAAAATATTCATAGAGGCAGTCCTTAGAATTATTAGATTCATTGAACCTATTTTTGAATTGGGATTTCCAGGTTTCATTTTATTCCATGGTTGTAGTTAGGGATGAATTTCATTATGATTGTGAATTCCACCAAAAAACAACTCACGTAGTAGTGCACTTCCCTCATGCCTCCAACCATCATAGGGTAGAAAATACAACCCTCCATGAAACTCAAAAAATAATCCACACAAGGGAGGGAAGGGAACAAGAGCCAAAATCCATGTGGATCAAGACACATAATAAAAGAAAAACCTAGGAAAGAAGACAAATTAAGATGATGAGGAGATTCATACAATATATTGACGAGCAATTAAATGCCCAAATTAGGGTAAAATACCCTCCACATCTCAGAGAGAAGGGGAAATCCAAGTGAGGTGAGTATAATACCATGAAAATGTGTTTCATTTATTACACATGATCCCTATATTTACGAGAAATTGAATGCCCAGATTAGGGTAAAATACCCTCCACATCTCAGAGAGAAGGGGAAATTCAAGGGTGAGTATAAGACCATGAATAGATATTGCATTTATTACACATGATCTCTCTCTCCATAAGATAGTGATGCATTTGATGTGATGCCAAAATAAGTTCATAGATGTCACTTGATTTGATTTCGGAGGATGGCTCAAATCTTGGTGCCCATCCTTTCCAAACGATTAGAGCCACGAGCATGGGTGGAGTGATAACAATGCTCTCCCATTGCACCACCCAAATCCATATGATTTTTTCATATTCAAGAGTTATTTTATTAACCATTTTGTTGGCCCTGGGTTATGGAAGGAAGCGAAGAACAAGGAAGAAAAGGTAAAAAGCGAGCTTTGCGGGAGACATACTGGCTGTCACTGGGTCGAAGTGAGCAAAAGAACAGAGAAGATGGAGCGAAGTGCGAAAAAGAAAGCTGTTGGATGAGGAGATCAAGGATGACAGATCAGGAAGGATGATGGATCGAGGATGACTTAGGAAGTGGAAAAATCCAACATTAGGTGCCTTGGAGCACTGCGAGATGGAGAAGGAAAGACAGGCTGGCGAAGCCCAGAAAAAATGGGTCAAGTTGACCTAGGGTTGTAGACACCTAGGGTTTTGGTAATTAGGGTTTTTGACACCTAAGTTTCGACCTAAGGCTATCGGTGAGGGATTGTAATGTATAAATAGAGGTCGAGAGGACCTAGGTCGGGTTGGTACTATGTTTGAGCCTTGTTGTCGATTATTGTTCATTGGGAGAATATTGTATTGAGGGTGAGAGAAGCACTGAGGGAGAGAGAGAGACTTCTGGTATTGTAAGATCTTCAGCTGGGTGCGAAGATTAAGTCCTGTAGCTAGGTGCGCAGGAAGGGAGAGAGGAAGAGAGAAGGAGAAGAGAGGATCTGCTGGCCAAGAGCGCAGATCAGAAATGTAAGCTTTATCTTAATATATCCTAAGCATAGTTCTGTGGACGTAGCCCTAGAGAGAGGGTGAACCACGAACATCTATTGTTGTGTGTGTGTGATTGATGCCCTGATCTCTGATGTTGTTATATTGTTATCTGCATCATTGTATTAGATCAAATCTATGGCTGTGAAGGATAGATCTAGCTAGTTGAATGGTAAATGCATGTTATGTTGTTGATGTAATAAGAATCACTTGATATTCCCCTGGTTGTAGACATCTCTATCCTGCAACCCCCTCATAGCTGCTTCGGGTGAGACTGCATATACTTCGCAGGTGCTTCCGAAAGGTCTAGTAGCTAGGGCTTGTTGGTGCGCTGCTGGAACTGAACCCTGTGTCTTCCCATGTGCCAAAAAATGGTTCCATTGCCGAGACTTGAATATTTTTAAGGGAATGTCAAGGTGGTTCCCATTAAAGACAGAGATTCAGAAGTGGGTAGAGGATCGAGAGAAGGACTTCGATGAAGCCCATAACAAGAACCCTAAAATAAGCAATGAAGATTGGTTACAAAGATACATCTTCACCGACATTCGCAAGATCTTCTTTGGAGGAATCCATCAGGAGCTATATGAGTGATTGTATAGGTTAGCTGACACACAGTTTGAAATGAGATCTAGACCCCCTGTGGTTTGGACTCTAACATTGATCTAGAAGGTCAAGAGAGTCGACAACATTGTATCTAGAGCAATATATCACTGGTTTGATAGTACCATAAGAGGGTATATCTTTGAGTTTGTTGTTGACATAACAAAATCGTATAGTCAAGCCGAGAGATACTTTTTCAAGGGACCCAGAGGAAAATTTTTGCACTTCCTGAAACTAAGAATCAAGATGCTCTTGCATGAAAACCACATATTGAAGATACAATAGATTGATCAAACCTGAAAAGGCTAATGTTCAAGATCTCAGACAGCGACAATGACAACGACACAAAAGCAGGGCATACGCGTAGTGGGAAAGTATTCCGAGGAGCTCACCTTGAGAATTTGTTTAAGAAGAACTATGGAGAAGAAGGTTTCTATACTGGAGAAGAGGTAGATATAACCAACAAAGAGCATCCAGAGCCCACCAGGACAAAAGAAGGGGGAGCTGAAGAACTGCGCCAAAGTGAGCCAAAAACCTTAGGAACCGTGTGAACTACTAAAGCAAGTAACATTAATCCTCCTATTGTCCCAACAATACTTAGTAGTCAGAATAGTCAGAACCACCAGAGCCTTCAGAGTACTGTTACCAGTAGCCTAGCATCTACTCAGACAAGAACCCTAGTCAGCTTTATGGCAGATGAGATGAGACTCCCTATCTTTAGAGGAGATGGATCTGAAGATCCAGATCAACATTGGTTTCTGTGTGAGGCCGTATGGAATATTAAAAGTATCACTGATGAAGCCATCAAGAGAACCCAGTTCAACACTACACTAAGGGACCGCACACTGAGCTGGTACATGAAACTTGTCCAAGGACTGGCACAGCCTAAGACCCTGAATGAGATCAAGAATGCGCTGATTGTAGATTTAAGAAACCTAATTCAGAGTCACAATGTATTACAGAACTAAAAGAGATTAAAAAAAAGGTAGCAAAACCTGTTTGGGAGTTCGACTAGAGATTCAAGACCCTGACAGGCCAATTAACTTTCCAGTTCCCCGACAAACAGAACAAAGAGTGGTTCATCGCTGTGCTATTTCCACACATAAGAATCCATTTGATGCAGCAGAATATTGCATCTCAAGTAGAAGCTTTGGAGATCGCCATGAATCTTGAATCAACACTGATGGGAGAATCTAGCTCATGCATTAGCGAGATCATGAGCTGACTAACTAGTTTGTCTTTACAGGTCGAGGATATGAAGAAAGATAAGGGAAAAGACAAAAGGGAATATATATGGTGTATAAGATGCAGATCTGAAGGCCATGATAAGGAACATTGTCCCTTATTTCATGAGTACTTGGCATCAGGGGCTCCGAGCCCCTTAAAGCAAGTTAACCTACCCTGGTGCGATGTATGCAGAAATAGGGATTGCCCAGGTGAGTGCTACTATATGCAGAAGTATGTACAGACACCCACAAACTTGTATTGTACATTTTGTAAATCAATGGGGCATGATGATCGGGATTGTAGAGCTTATGATCTCATGCATGAAAGGTCGAGAGACATATACAAGATTCAAGGCGAAGTACAACAACAGGGAAACACTCCACAGTAAAACTCTCTGGGGAGAGGAAATTTCACTCCTCGTGGTGGCTACAGAGGACGAGGACAAGGAGGAGGTATGGGACGAGGTCGAGGACAAATAATATGTTACAACCGCGCACAACTAGGACATTTAGCAAGGGATTGTCAGAATCCCTGCACAACCTGTAGTTACTATAACTCCTTCGAGCATGTCATAGAAGAATGCCTTATGTTGTTGGCTAAACTTCAGAAAAGACGAGGACCCCAACAGAACCCACAAGTACAATTTATATATGCTGAACCTCACGGAGAAGACCCTAGATTCATTGTTATTACTCGAGGAGGCGCTGCTATAGGAGAAGATAGAGCAGCCCAAGGAAAGACTAAAAATGAACATGGATTCAGGAAAGCTATAGAAAAGACCCCAACGTTAGATGCTAAGAAAGAAAGAAATATTTTCGAGGAGGCAAGAAAAGAGTTCAAAGGAAATCAAGGATCTTCATCAAAGAGACAACTAGAAATCAGAGAATACGACATGCCTTAGGCGTTTGATCCATCTGCATCACCAATAGAAGGGAAAGAGGTAAGCAAACTCATGGAATTCTTGCACACTTGTGTTAAGTTGATTCAAGATAAAGGCGCTGTAAAAGAATTACAATATTTAATCAAGCAGTATGAACTAGGAAAAATAGACCCCTTACTGAATAGAGCAGTGCACCAAATTGGAAGAAGGAGAAGGACAAATAAAGAATTACACTTGAATGTTTAGATAGGAGAGTATGAGATAGACTATGTGGTCCTTGACTTAGGTTCATAAGTCAATGTCATGATGAAGAAGACTTGGGCACTGATGGGAAAACCCCAGCTGATATATTCCCCTATCAGGCTTCGGATGGCTAATCAACAATTTGTCATCCCATTTGGACAATTAGAGCATGTCCAAGTGGAAATCAATGGAGTAAGAACCTTTGCAGATTTTGAGGTAATTTAAATTGTTGATTATAGTTTCCCTTACCCTGCATTGTTAGGAATTGATTGGGCCTTCGACAATTCCACTGTTGTTGATTTAAAGAAAAGATGCATGACATTTGAGAAAGATGGCCTTAGGATCATTGCACCTTTAGACCTAGATGAAGGTCCACGATACACAAAACCTATCAAAGAAGAGGACCACACATTTGAACTGGAAACGTCTACAAATTAACAACCAGACAACAGGATTATATCAAACGTACAGCTGACAGAAATCTGAGCTGGCGAAGTGACAAAACATGCTCATCCGACTCAGAAGAAGCGTTAGAGAACTGGTAGAACCAGATGTATGAAGTATCTACAAGAAGATGCGCTAGGCTAACTAGATAAGTTTGTTGGATTGGCACAATTGTGAGTAATCTACCCACATTTGATGGGTTGAACCCCTTAGAGAACTTCTTATCCGAATTTGAGACAAGTGTACCAACACAACAAAGGCTGATGGCAATGGAGGAGGCCATGAAATCCACACCAACAAGATGGTGGGGGACACATAAAAGCAATATTACAGACTGGACAAAATGCTGAACTTTGATGACAACACGGTTTTCAACACAAGTAGGAAGCTGCGAAGCACGGTACATAGGTCGAAGCTGCCCAAAGGACCATGTATGAAGCTGCGAAGAGGCCTGGAGTGACATTCCTAGAGAAAAATGGGTACACAGATTCATCAATATGCTGGATACCACCCCGATTAACTTGTAACTTCAAGCAGAGCCGCGCCTTGTCACTTCAGAATGGGAAGGTATGATCCATAATTTTATAACCACATTTTTGTTTGATAGTGAATTTCCTTCTGTAGATTAAGCACTACATATGGTGAGACAGAAAGTATTTGAGGAGGCATCTGGCCTCCCTTTGGAGCAAGAAGAGGATGAATGGACTACGCCCCTCCAGAAACTGCAGACCTGCTACAACATTAATGTTGATGAAGATGATGACCCAAGGAAGGTGAATATCGTAGAAACAGAAGGTCAGAGAGATGTGGAAGGACCAGAAGTTGAACTTCCATTCATTGGACAGCCGATAAAGATAAAGAAAGTCAATATCGGGACAGAGGAAACAACAAATCTTGCCAATGTCGGAGATTACTGGGATGTTGCTACCATTTACAAAATCACAAAATTATTGCATGAGTATCAGGACTTGTTCCCGACCAAGTTCAATGATATGAAGGGAATCAAAGGACCTATAGGAGAAATGAGAATACCTTTGAAACCAGACGTGAAGCCAGTCAAGCAAAGAACCTACAGATTGAACCCGAAATATAAGGAAAAAGTGAAGATTGAGCTCGACAGAATGATGGAAGCAGGGATTATTGAACCTATTGAAGAGTCGAAGTGGATTAGCCCCATGGTAGTGCAAGATAAGAAGATAGGTGAGATCAGGATTTGCATAGATCTCAGGAAGCCAAATGATTCTTGTCTACATGATCCTTTCCCTACACTTTTCACAGACGAAGCGTTGGATAACATGGGAGGCCAAGAAGTATATTCTTTTACAGATGGGTTTTCAGGATACCACCAGATCTACATCGCCAAGGAGGACCTTCATAAGACTAAGTTTTCCACATAGTGGGGATCCTACCAATATACAATAATGCCATTTGGACTGAATAATGCCCCAGCCATCTTTTCCAGGGTGGTGGTTGAAGCATTGAAAGAATTTTTGCATAAGTTTTTAGAAGCATACTTTGATGACTGGACTGTTTTTAGTTTGTTGGAAAATCATATTGAATGTCTAAGGCTAATGCTGGATAAATGCAGGCAGTGTCAAATTGCTTTGAATTTTAAGAAGTGCATCTTCTTCTCACCATTTGGAGTATTATTAGGTCATATTGTATGCAAGAAAGGATTGTTGGTGGATCCATCCAAAATTGCAATTATAGTTGATTTACCACCACGTACATCAGTCAAACAACTGCGCACTGCGCTAGGACATACTGGCTATTACAAGAAATTTATCAAAGGATATGCTCAGATTACTACGCCAATGGAGAGGTTATTAAAGAAACACTGCCAGTTTGGTTGGACAGACGAATGCCAACAGAGCTTCGACACATTGAAACAAAAGATGGTCACTGCGCCTATTCTAGTCTTTCCCAACTGGAGCAAGAAATTCCTTGTGCATGTTGATGCATCTTCTATTACATTAGGAGAAGTACTAGCACAACCTGGAGAAGGGGACATTGATCATCCATTAGCATTTTCCAATGGAAATCTCTCGACAACTGAAATCAATTACACTACTACACAAAGAGAGGGACTAGCCATGGTGTATGCATTGCAGAAATTCCGCCACTACTTGTTGGGAGGACACTTTAAAATGTTTACTGATCACTCTGTATTGAAATACCCTGTCAACAAGCCAGTGTTGGGGGGGAGGATATGCATATGGATTCTCCTATTTCAAGAATATGATTTTGAGACCATAGTTAAGCCAAGAAGAATGAATAAGGGCCCAAACCACCTGTTGAGGTTGGAGCATGGTGAAGAACCTACCAGTATGGAGGACACACTACCATATGCACAGCTGCTCACCATTAGAAATATTGATGACCACTTCATAGACATAGTCCAGTTCCTCTCAACAGGAATAGCTCCAACCGAATACACAATTCCGCAGAAGAAACAACTAGTGGTGCGTGCTGCATATTTTTCACTGATAGCTGGTCAGCTATATAAAATGGGACCTGATGAGATCCTAAGAAGATGTGTGATGGAGGCATAACACCCTATGATCCTCTAAGAATCCCATGAAGGCATTGCAGGTGGACATTATGCAGGAAAAGAAACTGCGCAGAAGGTTCTGCGAGTTGGCCTTTGGTGGCCTGCGTTACACATAGATGCTAAAGAATATGCCAGAGTATGCGATGTATGCCAGCGAGTTGGAAAAACATCCTGAAGGGATGATATGCCATTATCACCACAGATGACCTTACAAGCATTTGAAAAATAGGCCATTGAATTCATGGGACCTATAAACCCACTAGGAAAGCGCACAGGAGCAAGGTATATTATCACTGTGAAAGAATACCTGACTACATGGGCCGAAGAAAGAGAAGTCAAGGACTGTAGTGCAACTACAACTGTGTGTTTTTTATTCGATGACATAATAAAAAGGTTTGGATGCCCTAAGGTCCTTATGAGTGATCAAGGTACACACTTCATCAATAAGACAGTTGAAGCCTTGACGAAAGAATTTGCAGTCCACCATCAGAAGAGTACACCTTATCATCCACAAGAAAACGGAACAGTTGAAGCATTCAACAAGATCTTGGAGACAACATTGACAAAGATTTGCAGTGTGAATAGGGATGACTGGGATTTAAGAGTACCAACAGTACTCTAGGCTTATAGAACCACTTGCAAGAAATTAACAATGCAGACCCCTTTCAAGTTGGTTTATGGTCTCGAAGATGTTGTCCCAATGGAGTACTTGGTACCAATCTTAAGAATTGCTGCATTTATAGACATGGATGATACTGTCCCTATTCATGAGAGGCTATCACAGTTGGTCGAACTAGAAGAATATATATTCATTACAGGATTCCATCAACAAATTCAGAAGGAACCAGAAAAGGCCTATCATGACAGACACATCAAGAAGAAGATATTCAGGCAAGGCGATTTAGTCCTGATATATGACAATAAGTTTATCAAAGACCCTGGGAAGTTCAGAATGCATTGTCTTGGACCATATGAGATTGTCTATGTTACAGAGGAAGGAGATGCACAACTGAAGACATTGAAAAGAGACTGGAAGGAAGGCTTGGTGAATGGGAGTTGACTGAAGTTGTACTATGACAACTAGCTGCCTCGCAACTCTTAGTAGAATCAATAAGATAAGGGTCCAGGTACCAGGTGCAGTTGGAACTGTGTACAAGACACAGAAAATACATTCTGCACAAGGATGGGAAGGATGCATAAAGCAAAAATCAAGGGCTACACTGTGCAGTCGAAAGTCGAAGAAAAACAAGAGGATCAGATCTCAAGTGCCTCAGGATGAGTCACAGGTGAGTGTTGGGGGCTTGTTTGCCCTGGGTTATGGAAGGAAGTGAAGAACAAGGAAGAAAAGGTAAAAAGAGAGATTCACGGGAGACATAGTGGTTGTCACTGGGTCGAAGTGAGAAAAAGAACAGAGAAGATGGAGCGAAGTGCGAAAAAGAAAGCTATTGGATGAGGAGATCGAGGATGATAGATCAACAAGGAATATGGATTGAGGATGACTTAGGAAGTGGAAAAATCCAACATTAGATGCCTTGGAGCACCGTGAGATGGAGAAGGAAAGATAGGCCGACAAAGCCCAGAAAAAATGGGTCAAGTTGACCTAGGGTTGTATAAACCTAGGGTTTTGGTAATTAGGGTTTTTGACACCTAGGTTTCGACCTAAGGCTTTCGGTGAGGGATTGTGATGTATAAATAGAGGTCGAGAGGACCTAGGTCGGGTCGGTACTATGTTTGAGCCTTGTTGTCGATTATTGTTCATTGGGAGAATATTGTATTGAGGGTGAGAGAAGCGTTGAGGGAGAGAGAGAGCCTTCTAGTATTGTAAGATATTCAGTTGGGTGCGAAGATCAAGTCTTGCAGTTGGGTGCGCAGGAAGGGAGAGAGGAAGAGAGACAGAGAAGAGAGGATCTGTTGGCCAAGAGCACATATTAGAACTGTAAGATTTATCTTAATATATCCTAAGAACATATCTCTGGACGTAGCCCTAGAGAGAGGGTGAACCATGTACATCTATTGTTGTGTGTGTGTGATTGATGCCCTGAGCTCTGTTGTTGTTATATTGTTATCTACATCATTATATTAGATTAGATCTATGGATTTGAAGGATAGATCTAGCTAGTTGAATGGTAAATGCATGTTATGTTGTTGTTGTAATAAGAACCACTTGATATTCCCCTGGTTGTAGACATCTCTGTCCTGCAACCCCCTCATAGCTGCTTCGGGTGAGACTACATCTGCTTCGATTCACAAGTGTCGTCGAAAGGGCCAGTAGCTAGGGCTTGTTGGTGCGCTCCTGGAGTTGAACCCTGGGTCTGCCCATGTGCCAACACATTTTATGTACTTCAAGGTTTAGGAGTAATTTTACTTGAAGAAGGGGATGTGTCAAAAGTGTTTTAGGAGCATAGACGTCCTTTCAAAAAATTATCATGAGACTAGGAGAGGAGGGGTTTGGACCCATATTCAAAGCATGAACAATAATGTATGAATCATCGATGATAATGACCTTACCTTAGAAAAATTTCCTAAGAAGCAAAATTATATGATAAGATGTCAAGTTCTTTGCTTTGTTGTTTGTAAATCCTAAATAAATTTCAACTTCTAATTTTCTTCAGGATCCAAGACAATACCCCCACTATTGGCACCCTTGAATTTCCTTTCAAGGAATCATTAATAAAAGAATGTGTTTTTCTACTACCACCTCCAAATTTAAAATTCTCCTTGTTTTATTTTGAGATTCCAATATGCATTGAAAGTAGCCATGGTATTACTCTTTCGAGCTAATGAAGTGGTGTTGAAAAGAAGATGATAAAACCATAAACATTTTGTTAGAGAATAGTGCAAAGTTGGGTCCAAGCCACTACCCTTGGAGATAATCTCTTCTTTCAATAGAGACCTTATTGATTTCATTATGCGTTGAAGTTTTGGGCGATCTCTTGGAAAATACTTATGTTCCAAGCCAATCAAATTCTCTATTACAAATCAAATCTTGCTAGGATGATTGGTTTCAAAGGGTTTTGTTATGTATGGTGACCCAGGTTCAAAACCCGTTGTAGTTGGGAGGAGACACCTAAAAACTCCAGCGATGCTAAAGGTTGGTGTTGCTTAGGCTAGGTGTGATCCCTGGGTGATTTTGACAGCCTAGATTCCACTGGGTCTTGTTTTGTTAACCATGGGCTAGCCCTGCAAGTAATGCACACACTAGCAAAACAAAAAAAAGTCTCTATTACAAGAATTTCATAAGGGAATTATAATCTCTAACTAGGAATTTTTTTTTCTAAACCATATGGAGGTAAGTATTTTACATGAAACCATATTATGCTTCAATTTTGTAAGGACCAAAAAAACACACAAAACAAAAAATACATAATAATAGTAATAATAATTAAATTAAGTGAGACATCAAAATTGAAGGACATGAACTAGCCAAAAAATACGACTCCTCAACCATTGCAACTAGTCAATGATATAAATATACAATCACATGTCATTATTTCAATCAACTTAAATCTCATATTACATAATCAATATATTAATTTTCTTTATATGGATTCTTATATGTCATCTTATTTATTTTGTATATTTAGTTATGAAACAAGTTATTCATGTCAAATTTAATAAATGAACTTTGTTAATTTCATTTGGCATCATAGTCAAATTTGATCCAACCTTTAATCACACCAATTTATCAAGGTTTCTTAAATCCTATCACTTACCCAAATAATGAAGACTATTTTTCAAAGCGTCTTTAATCACTAATCCTTTAAATAGAGTCAGGGTTTTGACCATATTAAAGATTTCAACTGATGAAAAAGTTGCCTAGAGAAAAACAATTCATGATGAAAACCAAATATGAAGTTAATATTGGGACCAATTGCCACAGTGGAATGTAAATTCGACCTCTTACGTATATGTCCATTGGTTTTTTGTTGAAAATGAAAATGCACATGAGAGACTTGTAACACGAGGGTTCAAAGTAGGCTAAATCGGGAGAAAATAGACCCGTTTTTCAGGCAAAACAATGGGCCTGAATCCGACCAAATTTTCAGGGGTAGCCTAAGTTTCGCATGATCAAACTTCCATGCATTTCAGAACCTTACCCCAGGGGTTTTTCCCCATTTTAAACCAATGCAAATGCTTAGAAAACCGCACCACCGGACGACCTACTGAAAAGAACACTCGGGAGGGAATATTGCTCTCGAGTTAGCCTACTCCACTCGTAACATATTGAGAGCCACCATTTTGAGCCATGCAAGAGTCGAAAAAATAAATATTTCGTGAGTGTTCTTTGAAACCACATCATTCTCTGCCTTGTGAATAAGTGGATCATACAAATCCATTTGGTCTTTATAGGCTGAACAATATCCATTTGAAATTTCTTATAAAAAACATAAGGTTTAAACCTGAGTTGTGAGCTTTGAAATACAACATTAAAATTTTTGCAAGGTCAACCAACTCTTTAAAAAGGCAAAGAAAGTAATATTAGGGAACATATTAAGTATTGAAGGTCATTCATTTTAACTCCAAAAGTATTGTATTCTATTATTACTTAATGAAATATTGAAGCCCTATTATTACTCGGTGGAATTAAGAGATAAAGAGGTATTTAAAATTTTTAAGGAAAAAGAGGTGTTTAAAAATTAATTTTAATAAAAAGAAAGTAAGGTTTAATTATACAAGTTTTTTAATCCTATCTTGGCATTATTAAAAGTCAAAGGGACTATTCAGCGAAAAATATTACCATTTTTATTTACTTAAATGATAAGGGAAATTACATCAATATTGATATCACCAAGACAAGTATTAAAAATAAAATAAAAACTCTTTGGGAAAAAAGAAATATCAAATTAAAGACTTACAACTAATAATTAATGATATATTTTCATATCCAAATAATGTTACATCTATGTTTGATATAGACATTGATATAATTCTAGGGTTTCTTTGGATACAAATATTAGGTACCTTTCATCTTAAACATGGAGAAAAAGTTTTTGACATTTTCCTGTTAGACGAAGAAGATAACATTGTGAGACTTTTCAACAAAGTCATGCTCAATAACACCTTCAACAGAAGACCTGAAAGATGTATCATAAGTGATCTTTCAAGGTAATCAGAAGTAAATATGAAATATTCAAAAAGAATTTGACAAGGTTGTTGTTGATAAAGATGATGAATTTTTGTATATTAAAAATCATAGTTAAAACTTGATTGCATATATTAAGAAGTTAAAGAGTGAAAAAAAGTCACAACAAGAAACATTGGAGACTTACCAACAATAAATCAATTATCGATGAAGAAACAATGATCAATCCCATTGAAATAAATAAGTCAATAAATGCAAAAATCCATACCTTGGAGAAAATTACCAATATAGATCCAATCAATATCATAAATCAGAATGACACTCATGTTGTAATGTTACCAACCGATAAATTGTCAGATATGGAAAACAATAAATGTTCTAGTACTAAAATCATGACACAAAATAAAAGGATGCCTTATCATCATTTAAATCACAAGGGTCAATGTGGCCAAAGACAAAATCAATATGGGAAGTTAAAAGAATATTCTATTATATTTAAGAGAAGCTCATGTGTGGAATCTTATCATTTCTAGTATTACAGAAGCTGTCGCCACATAGCATTGTAGAAAATTAAATTAGGGTGGCCTGACCCTTTCATAATAAGATAGTTCTAATCAATTGTTTGTAACTCATATCATCTCGTATCGTCAACCATCACAACTTCAAGACTAGATAATTACAACTTAGAACAAATACATAAGATTTTCCATAAATGCTTTGAGTATAAAACATTTCAAAGGGGTAGGCAATGTAATGAACATACATATATATAAGATCAAATGCACAATAATAATAATTATATGAAGTGACACGTCCTAATTAAAGGACATGGTTCCTCAACCATTGTGACTAATCAATGCTATAAGTATACTATCACATGGCATTATATCAATCAACTTATCTATCATATTACACAATCAATATGTTATTTTAATCCACGTGGATTCTTTCATGTTATATTATTTATTTTGGATATTTGGTTTATGAACCAAGTT
>SNQJ01S0058380.1:0-43093 GCA_010110895.2 Picea sitchensis | reverse complement strand
TAATCAATATATTAATTTTCTTTATATGGATTCTTATATGTCATCTTATTTATTTTGTATATTTAGTTATGAAACAAGTTATTCATGTCAAATTTAATAAATGAACTTTGTTAATTTCATTTGGCATCATAGTCAAATTTGATCCAACCTTTAATCACACCAATTTATCAAGGTTTCTTAAATCCTATCACTTACCCAAATAATGAAGACTATTTTTCAAAGCGTCTTTAATCACTAATCCTTTAAATAGAGTCAGGGTTTTGACCATATTAAAGATTTCAACTGATGAAAAAGTTGCCTAGAGAAAAACAATTCATGATGAAAACCAAATATGAAGTTAATATTGGGACCAATTGCCACAGTGGAATGTAAATTCGACCTCTTACGTATATGTCCATTGGTTTTTTGTTGAAAATGAAAATGCACATGAGAGACTTGTAACACGAGGGTTCAAAGTAGGCTAAATCGGGAGAAAATAGACCCGTTTTTCAGGCAAAACAATGGGCCTGAATCCGACCAAATTTTCAGGGGTAGCCTAAGTTTCGCATGATCAAACTTCCATGCATTTCAGAACCTTACCCCAGGGGTTTTTCCCCATTTTAAACCAATGCAAATGCTTAGAAAACCGCACCACCGGACGACCTACTGAAAAGAACACTCGGGAGGGAATATTGCTCTCGAGTTAGCCTACTCCACTCGTAACATATTGAGAGCCACCATTTTGAGCCATGCAAGAGTCGAAAAAATAAATATTTCGTGAGTGTTCTTTGAAACCACATCATTCTCTGCCTTGTGAATAAGTGGATCATACAAATCCATTTGGTCTTTATAGGCTGAACAATATCCATTTGAAATTTCTTATAAAAAACATAAGGTTTAAACCTGAGTTGTGAGCTTTGAAATACAACATTAAAATTTTTGCAAGGTCAACCAACTCTTTAAAAAGGCAAAGAAAGTAATATTAGGGAACATATTAAGTATTGAAGGTCATTCATTTTAACTCCAAAAGTATTGTATTCTATTATTACTTAATGAAATATTGAAGCCCTATTATTACTCGGTGGAATTAAGAGATAAAGAGGTATTTAAAATTTTTAAGGAAAAAGAGGTGTTTAAAAATTAATTTTAATAAAAAGAAAGTAAGGTTTAATTATACAAGTTTTTTAATCCTATCTTGGCATTATTAAAAGTCAAAGGGACTATTCAGCGAAAAATATTACCATTTTTATTTACTTAAATGATAAGGGAAATTACATCAATATTGATATCACCAAGACAAGTATTAAAAATAAAATAAAAACTCTTTGGGAAAAAAGAAATATCAAATTAAAGACTTACAACTAATAATTAATGATATATTTTCATATCCAAATAATGTTACATCTATGTTTGATATAGACATTGATATAATTCTAGGGTTTCTTTGGATACAAATATTAGGTACCTTTCATCTTAAACATGGAGAAAAAGTTTTTGACATTTTCCTGTTAGACGAAGAAGATAACATTGTGAGACTTTTCAACAAAGTCATGCTCAATAACACCTTCAACAGAAGACCTGAAAGATGTATCATAAGTGATCTTTCAAGGTAATCAGAAGTAAATATGAAATATTCAAAAAGAATTTGACAAGGTTGTTGTTGATAAAGATGATGAATTTTTGTATATTAAAAATCATAGTTAAAACTTGATTGCATATATTAAGAAGTTAAAGAGTGAAAAAAAGTCACAACAAGAAACATTGGAGACTTACCAACAATAAATCAATTATCGATGAAGAAACAATGATCAATCCCATTGAAATAAATAAGTCAATAAATGCAAAAATCCATACCTTGGAGAAAATTACCAATATAGATCCAATCAATATCATAAATCAGAATGACACTCATGTTGTAATGTTACCAACCGATAAATTGTCAGATATGGAAAACAATAAATGTTCTAGTACTAAAATCATGACACAAAATAAAAGGATGCCTTATCATCATTTAAATCACAAGGGTCAATGTGGCCAAAGACAAAATCAATATGGGAAGTTAAAAGAATATTCTATTATATTTAAGAGAAGCTCATGTGTGGAATCTTATCATTTCTAGTATTACAGAAGCTGTCGCCACATAGCATTGTAGAAAATTAAATTAGGGTGGCCTGACCCTTTCATAATAAGATAGTTCTAATCAATTGTTTGTAACTCATATCATCTCGTATCGTCAACCATCACAACTTCAAGACTAGATAATTACAACTTAGAACAAATACATAAGATTTTCCATAAATGCTTTGAGTATAAAACATTTCAAAGGGGTAGGCAATGTAATGAACATACATATATATAAGATCAAATGCACAATAATAATAATTATATGAAGTGACACGTCCTAATTAAAGGACATGGTTCCTCAACCATTGTGACTAATCAATGCTATAAGTATACTATCACATGGCATTATATCAATCAACTTATCTATCATATTACACAATCAATATGTTATTTTAATCCACGTGGATTCTTTCATGTTATATTATTTATTTTGGATATTTGGTTTATGAACCAAGTTGTTCATGTGTCATATTCAAGAAATAAACTTTGTTCATTTTGAAGACCTTTGGGTGACACTACAAGGAAACTAACTTGTGGAGGTTTTTAGTGTTACAAGATTTGGAAAAATTAAAAAAAAAAACTCCACTACAACCTTTGCTATTCCAAGCAAAGGTTTTAACAAATGTTCCATATAACTATTTTTTTTGGATGGGTGGAGGTTGTAGAGAAAGTTTTTTTCAATGCTTGTACTGGTAAACCAATGCACCGATGTGTTTTTAAGTAACATGCACCGGTACGTTTTTTAAGAAACATGCATAGGTGTATTCTTAAATAACATGCACCAATGCGCACACACAATCACAAAGCATTGGTGCTCTTAAAATTATTATGCACATGTGCCATATTTTATGTTATGTTAAACATCAGTGCTTTTATTATTATTGTATGCACTAGTACATGTTTTTTTATGCGGCATCGATGCTCGTATAAATTTTACACATCGGTTCTCTTACAGTTAGTTGCACTTATGCCTGTACTACCATGTGCACCAAATGATAGTGACATTTTCAATAATTGAGGTGAGATGTTGGCGCCATTTTTTGTTACTAAGAACCCATGAGTATATTATATGTAAAGCACTGATGCATATATTGTATGTAAAGCACATGTACATATATTATATTTAAAGCATTGGGTCATATATTATATGTAAAGAACTGGTGCAACTAATCATATGTATGCCACTTAAAGTAATAAATATAATCAATCGTATGTTATGTCACTTAAAGTAACGATGTTTTTTTACAATTGTTAACATTGGTGATTTCATTTAATTAATTATGGCACACACTGTTTAGCGAGTTCAAAAGAATATAATGCATTGATATATATATATATATATATACAAATTTTCTATTAATCATCTCAAAATCAAATATTTTTTTATAATAATATTGTTTTTATATTTTTGTTATTGCGTTTTGATATAATGATTGCATTAATGCGTTATCCAATGAATTACACCTTCATTATTTGTAACTACGTAATTCATCCATATATTAATTAATCGACAATGCAACATTTTACAACATTCAACAATGCAATAAATTAAGAAACCCATTTTATTATATATGAATAAGAGACCTGTCATCACACAAAATGGGATAACATAAAGATCCGCAATAATGAAAATGCAACCAATATGTAATTGTTACACTTATTGGTAACATGTTCTCATGCAATTGGGACATTATGTCGAGTACATTACACAAAATCTTTTATTTTCACAGAAAAATATTCCAAAACACACAACTTGCAGTAACATTCAATTATATTGATTGTCTTTCATCAATTGAACTACTATCATCACTAGAGCTATGTGCATGTCTGATTTATTCATCATTTGTAGGTGATATTCTACTATGGTTATTTAAACTAATGTTTTCTTCATTAAATTGTTTTTGATGTTCCCTCTGTTCATGTTTCATCTACAAACGTAGAAATAAAGTGTAATAAGTAAATTCACACACACACACATAGTAGAATACACATGATTGTGTAAATAAAAAAGTGTACCATAACAATGAGAGATTCATAAAAAAATACACATGTTTTCGAAGTCATGCTGCATGTCGTGTCTCAAGATATCTTATGTTGGTTTCTCTCCGTACTCTAATGTAATTAATATAAATAATAGTCAACATAATTAATATAAAAGTTTCTAATTGTTCCATTAAGTTTTTTTTTTTGTAAGTAAGATTGTATAAAAATCTTTCAAAAAACAAAAATTACAGTATCATCGTTTTGTTCCAGACTGTAAACACTGAACTGCCCCAAAGGGAAACCAGTTTAGCCAATCGAATAGGTCAAGAAACCAAGTCTTAAATTACCATTCATAACAATTACAGAGTCTAAAAACAAAAATACAACCCTCTGTGGGTGACCAATTTATCCTTTCTTCTAACATTGACATAATTTGAAACAGACAAAATACGACTGCAGGGCCTATGTGGAAAAATATAAGTTAGACTCCCTGCTAACCAGGCAAAGAGACACATGTGCAAATCAGGTGGTAGGATTGTAGTGTGGCCACACGTCTTGGGAGGTGGCATTGGGCGTTGGGTCCCCGAGTGGTGCTGCTTCCTCCTCGACTAGTGTTGCTTCTCCCTCCATAGTCCCGTGTAGAGCTGGTGCTAGAAATGGTGGCTCAACCTCGATTGCATTTGATTCTCCAGCTGAAGGGTGGCAATCTCTCTGAAATGATGAGAGTATTTGTAGGAATTGCGTTTCCTTCCCATCCAAGATCTCCATTCAAAATCATAGGTCATCCAGGTCGTGTCATAACTCAAAGACTAGGCCTTGCATAATTGCAAGGCCTTCTTGCAATTTAGATGCAGAGTTGACGCAGGAGCGAGGCCCCTGTTGTGGTCCATTGCTAGATTCATGGACTTCACTCCATGTTTGGGCGCTATGTGGTTGGGTTGGGGGCGAATGGGCTGGCATTTTCGTAGGTGAATTGGGAGGAGTGATTGGAATTGGATGTGAAGTGGAGGCCAAATCTGAGAGTGGTCCTAGGTTGAACCCCAAAGAGTTTTCAGAGAGATCAAACCACTCCAACCTGCATGCAAAAGGTGAGGAGAGGGGAAGGAGGTTGCTGAGGCTGTGGCCAGACTGCGATGAGGAGGATGGTGAGGAGGGTGATGAGGGTGAAGAGCTGTGGGAGGGTGCAGGCGGGGGGTGGATAGCCAAGAGCGACTGACTGGGCTTCCATGCCAAGCCGCGCCTAGATTTCCCCCTTTGTCTTGACATGTCTGAGACATAGTGAAGGCTAATAAGCACAGAAGGGAGGGATAGGTAGTGAATGAACAACTGATGGGGACGCAGTCCATTGGAGGGTTCGACCACGAGATAATGAAGCTGCAAATTCCCCTGGTGTAATTCATAATGCCAAAATTGTAGGTGGAGGAATACATGCACACGTAGAGTAAATTATGTGCCATAGCTTTGATCCATCGAAGGGACAGATAGATAGAGCAGGGTTCATTGAGATTAATGGCGCCCCGGTTTACATGAGGTTGATTTAAATGCATGGCTGGGGCAGGATGGGAAGGCACGCGCCTGTCACGTGGTTGGCGCCATGGTGGTTGTCGCCTATCCGATCCTCTTGACACATATTCTCCAATAACACCCCATTCGGGGTTATTGTTCCATTAATTATAAAATAAAGGAAGTTAAACAAAACAAATACTTACAAATTGTTCAATTAAACCTTGATAATTCAACATATACCCACAACATTCACTTAACCCAATGTTGATCAATTCATTGCTTGCCTCTTCTTTGTATGTTAACACCTATTAGAAGACATATATAAACGAGTTTAAATTAATTATTTAATATAAAGATCACAACAAATATGAAAACTTAAGTAAGGCTGAAAATGTAAGTACTCGCAAACTTTGTGATCAACCCTTTTCTTCTTTGTTGTCATGTTTTATGTGTTGAATGAGTTCTGTTTTTTATTATTGTGTGCAACAAAGCAATTTAAAATTAGTATTTCAGACTACAATTAAATTTGATGTACATAAAAGAATAAATGAATGATTACATACTTCTGATGCACGTAGTTGTTGGGATGTCTCCTCCTATGATGCAATTATGTTCATTTATTATACCATCTATTTTGTACATTTTTCTAAACATCCCTATCGGCATGTATTGGTTTTCCCCTCGTTTTTCACTTGGAATTTAAATAATCTTCCTGAAAAAAAAAAAAAAAAAAACACAATAATTTTATTTTAAATGGACATGAAAATAAATATAGCAAAAATAATTAATTCGGTAATTTTTGGAACATATTATAGAAAAGCATGTTTAGTAATAATATCTTTTAAATGATTGTTTTTTATTATTTTAAGTTTTTTCTATTTCAAGTCTCACGGGTCTCATTGACCATGGATCTAGAAATGCTTCTTGTAGTTTATGTATAATATGATTCTTGGAGTTATGGGATTGTTTTTTGTATTTTAAGTGGAAAGTGCGTCTATATGTTCTTTCCACTATATCCCTCAAAGTTTTGTAAAACAATTTTCCCCTCTCATTAACTTCAAGCACCATTTCAGTTGAACTAATGACCAAGTTGTCATCATCCTTTATAATTTGTGTCCTCTTAGAATGGAATTTTGTTCCCTTGCTAGCGCCCCCTACATAAAATTAAAAAAATGTGAAATCAAGTGTTTAAAACTTGTTAGTGATTAATGTTAAAAAAATCATTTTTTGTAAAAATTCAAATAAAAATGTTATGTTGATTACCTTTTGATCCACCTAATTCCTCTCTTTGAAACATTTCCATAAAGCTTTATGTTTTTTTTCACTAAGATTGTGAACCATCTTATTGAGTTTCTTCAAGTTTTTTCTCCGCGTGACATGCATTAACCAATACATATCATTAATTTAAACTTACAGATAATTGAAATATATAATTAAATTTGTAATAAAACTTAAATAAATTGCATCATTCTCTTGTTGGGATGAACTACCATCGTGCTCACTGCAATAAGTTGTTTTCCCTAAATTTTTATCAGCCATCATTTATATAAAAAAATAGGAATATTCAAATATAGAAATTATGAAATAGTTTTACAAACTAATATGTCAGTGTGTATAATGAAATAGACGATCCGGTGTGCTAAACATCCTTAAATGCATCGATGCTCATTACTTCATATTGTGTACCACATAATATGTTCACATATGATACTAGACTCATTAAAATTTATATTTTAAACTAATCGGTGTTGTTGATAGAAATATGCACACTAGTGTGACATTAATATATTGTGCACATCACACACCACAAAACGGTTTTTTGAAAAAAATCCTGACAATGATAGGGTTTGGGATCCAATGCAATAAGTTGTGCCATTGCAATGGATACTAAATGCCCCATATACAAGTAAAAAAAAACACTATAAAAATATATAGCTTAAAAAAAGAAAATTCCCTTGTGAAATATAGAGAGGGGAACCAAGAAAAATAACAAGAAAGCTAGGGCTTCCAATACCGAAGGTAACTATGAAACCCTTGTATTTTTTTTAGAATGCATTAAAAATAGTTTGAATGAAATACGAAAAGAAGGAAACGATCAATAGATTGAAATCAAATACCTAACATTTCTCCTTTGTAGATTTGTATGTGGCCTATGGTGATCCCTTCCAAATTTGACTCTTAAAAAAAATCAATCCACTCCAAAGTCTTTGTTGGTAAATCTCTCTTGCACAAATATCCCCTCTTAATTTTGACAAAAGAATGAAATAATGGATAATGTTTTAATGTATAAATACATACATTTTGAAAAATGAAATTCCTGCTCATTTTTTCTCTTCATATTTTGGCGCATTGATGATAAATATGATCGTTATTTTTTTGTAACATACATTTGTCGGTGCGCTATACAATTTAGTGCAGATGTGCGCTTTAAAGAGCACTGATGTTCTTTAAAGAATTGGTGCGCTTTAAAGTGCACATGTGTACTTTGTACGCATAAAAACATCGATGAAAATGTATGCATTTACTTTATTTTATTTTCTCTTTACAATCAGTGCACTACACAATTTTAGGTGCCCTGGTGCACTATCAACCTACAAATGCACCAATGTCAATTTTATTAACATAATAGAAATGCAAACCTCCACAACTAAAATTTATGGATATTTTTCTTTGTAGTGACTGTAATGGAGGTGACGCTTCGGTGCTTTTCGTAAATTATCACATCATTTCCTTCTTATATATAGACAAACCAATGTGTCTGTAACTAATTAAGAGCACCAATAACTATTAAAATCCATTCAAAATTTTGTTCAAAGTTAGATTGTTTTATGTTTTGCGAACTTTCTTTTAAGAATTGATTCACGTATTGATGATGGTTTTGGCTCAAATGTAGGAAAAAATATTTTATAATATCAAATGGCCAATTCTTCATATTCTAACTCATTCCATATCGTTGCAATTTTGTCAACTTCTCCCCCACAATTTGAAGTAAATCTAGATTTTATTTATAATTTATTTACCTAATTGAATTTATGTCATTTATGCATAAGCATTTGAATAATTGTTCATTGAATTATCTAGGATCATGATTCTAGATCGAGTTCGTACGTGCAAGATATTCCACCAGTCCAAAAATGCCACAAGCTCTTATCAAGAGAAATATACTACAGGAAATGTTTTGATGAAAATGGATAGCTACTTTACCCTACCAATTATAAGATGCCATCTTCTAGCAACCTACAGCCTTGGCCAATGATATTACATTGTAAATTGGATATCTTTTATGACACATCAATAGTATTTGGTTGTTCAAAATGTAAAGGGTTGAAGAATAACCCTCGACGTGTCACATTGTCTCATTATATTAATGATTGACTACCCAAAGTTGATGGTCTAATACCTCCCACTGTAGTCAAGAATATAATAGGTGATATAGAAAATACATGTAGGAACACTTCCATATGCTCATTTTTTGAAAATTTGGAAGCTAGATAAACTAAGTTTCATCCTAAATTGGCCAACCTGTCTCTTTCTGTTGAGTCAATAGAGAGTTCTAATGAGCCAAATTCTGATATCAATACTACCCAAAACATCTCTACTAGGATATCCAAAAAGTTATATGAGCTAAGAGAAAAAATGTCCAAGTACACACCAAATTATGTTCAATTGTTGGAAGGTAGTGATGAATTCCCTCTTCCTATCCATCTGCAAAGTAAATACCAAAAATATTACAATTGAGTTTTGTATGGCGTTTAGCTGTATTCCATGCTTGTGCCCGATGTTGGAACCATATTCTCTTTTTATGGTAATAGTTATATTATTTCCAAGTATAAAATAGATGTTGCAAATCTTAGGTTGTTTATCATTTCACATGTATTCGTTCCTCACAAACAATCAGTAACACTTATGGCATATTATGGTCATATTTATAGTTGATCTGATTACTTGAATATTGTTAAATACACACATAACATTTCCATGTATAGTATGTGCATAAATGGTTATGTTTTTGGAAACTTTAACATGAAAAACCTAGTATATATTGATGGTCATCCACATACTTATGAGAACATTGTAGGGTTCATAAAAAATTGTAAGTCCTCATTATTTAGTGCAAATTATGCCTTTGAGGAACACTCCAATGACAAAGAGTTTTTTATGAAAAGGAACCATCCAAAATTGTTTTTGTGATGCAATACATAGTTTATCTCTTGGTGACAAGTTGTTAATAAACTATGAGTTTCCTATACCACCAACCACTCGTCAAAAACACCTTGCATTGGTTCTACCTTTAAAAGTCTCTTGGGGCATAAGAAAAATATGATTGAGTAATTGTATTTTTGTATTTTCAATGGAACTAATGTAAATGTATTTCTTAATTTGACATTGTTTTATAAAGTGGTCGGTTGCATGTTACAATCATTACATCAAAGATGGGGACTAATCCCTATAACATCTACACATGGAATTTTGTTTATTTTATTTATTGAGTTTTATTAATATTTTTTTGTAGTTTTAAATATTAATATAAAATTAATTCAATTTAATAGTCTTTTAACATTAACAAATTAATTATTTTCTTCACTAACCTAATTTAATGCTTCCATTTCCTTAGGAGGATCTTCATAAAGTTGGTGGTAGATAAAAAAATCATAAAATCATTTAAAGAAAATTGTGTATATTAAAATTCATTATTATTAATTACTTCATTTCCATATTTAATAATTATATTTATTTAAAAAAAATAATTAAAATTCATTAAAATATTATTAATCATTTTGTTTTTATATTTAATAATTATAATTGTAATATTTTTTTTCATATAACAATTATAAATTTAATTATCGTGACATACCCAACCACTAGGTTTGGCCATGCTACATCAAAACACCCACCAAGAACACTCTAAGGCTAACTTGTAACATACCCAGTACAATAAATACAAAAATGTTTTTACTGGGTATCGATATGAAACGTACTCATTGCCCGGGTACTTCCAAATTTGCCCTCTTAGAATGATTTCAAATTTATATTCAAATATTTAATTAATCAATAACATGAATCTAAGCATGCAATTAACCAAAACATGATAATCCATAAAAACAATGCTTAATCATGCCATGTACAACAATAACCAACAAGCAAGTATATTTAAAACACATATATCAAAGATAGTAATAATACACAACATAATATAAATATACTGAAAACACAAAGAGAACTTATCATTAATTGAAACATTCACCAACTGGATGCATACTAAGAAAGTTCCTCCCGACCATAGACACTATTGTTCCAAATCTCAATAGCAGGTCACTCCCGAGCCAGGGCTATGAATCCATAAGGATGGGTCCTAGGCCAACTCTACACACAACAATTAGCTAATAAGATCTTAAGTTTTCCAAAACACACGACAATCCTAATTTCCATCTCTCTTCCCCTTCAACCCGCACAACCCAAATAAATGAACCCCTTTCTCTACCATGCAGTCCCTCATACTGTTCCATTTCTCTTCAGGGATCCAGTCTTACTGTTCAGAAATCTCAATGTTGGAAACTCCAAGAATTCTCAACCGTGAACAGTTCTTTCATAACTGTCGTCAATCTCATGCACACCAACATTCATTCCCACCTGGAATGATCAATAATTCCCTACAACCATAAAGAAATGACTCTCCTCCTCTGACCATTTGTTTCCATGCCCAAACCAAGAGAACATGAATTAGAAAGAATGAGGAAGATGAGTGATTGAATTATTCCCAAATGAGTGAATGAATCATTAACAATGAATGAAGAACCAACTGAAAGAGTGAAAAACTGAACCCCTAAACAACTCAAAAGAGGGTTTATATAATTACAAGAACCAAGAACCAGATGACCTCCCCAAGAAGCTCATGTAACCACTTCCCCCAACTAAAACTAAGATGGTTGAATAAAATAATAATAAAATACTTAGCCCCTTTATCCCCCCCTCTCATGGAATCATATCCCCCTATCTCTCTTGTCCTTGTCCTTCCTACAACCAACGATGTGTTTTATTAATATATTTGAAGTATTACATTTCCTAGGCACTTCGACCCCTTTTTCAATTTTACCGGCTCACCAACCTAAGTTACAATTACATAATGCATTCTATTTCATACGGATCAAAACTAGGCTCTTACGATTATGAACAATTATTATAATGTTATCAATAGAATAAATGAAAAGATAACATTTCATAAGAGTAATTATTCAAAATATTTTTTTCATCCATTAACCAAATCCAATATTTTCATACATGTCAATACAAAATCAATGAAATGTGATACTTAACATGTTTTTTAAATAGAATATTGAACTAATACTTACATAATTTTTTAATAGAAGATTCATAAAGTTGGTCATAGAGTTAAAAATTGTAAAACCATTTCATCGAAAGTGTATAGATCAAAGTTTATTATTATATATTATTTCTATTTAATAATTTAAACTTGTTGATTGGATGTAGCTTGTGTGATTGGGATGAATGATTGTTACCCTCCCCACCCAAGTTCAATTTCTTGTGAATGACATGTTGTACCCTTAAATGGGTATATAAGATGCTCTTGTTGTTGAGCCCTCAATATTATGAAAATACTTAGTCTCCCTACGTTCTCTCGCAGATTTTGGGGGGGCTTTTGTGAATGTAATGAGCATCGATATTCAGTGTCGTGAACCACATGAAAATAATAATAATAATAATAATTTAAACTTAATTAAATAAATTTAATATATTATAATAGTTGAATAATATAAATTAATAAAATCTTTGGAAAAATTAAATATAATAATTGTGACTTTAGTAAAAGATTATATTATAGCTTTGTCTTGTAATCTTTGAATAATAAAAATTAGTAAAAGAACATTATTACTACATCATCATTATTATTAGTAGATAATTATATCATAATGTTATTGTTACAATATATGAAAAAGACATAATTTTTCAAATTTGAATCATTTCACTCATCATATTTATGGTTTTTTTTGTAAACATGTTTAATCGACATATTGTATTGTGTTGGACAACAAACAATTTGCCTTGAAGAATAATTAAATATTATATGACATTAATGGTTATAAGTGTTTGCAATCACAATTCAAAGTAAACAATTTTTTAAAACTAAAGTTAAACGTTATATATGGAAACTCTAAATTATAATGAGTGATACATCTTAAATTTAATTTAAAAACATAGAAATAATTAGCGTACTCATAATACTTTTTATAAATCAAACAACAACAACATCAACATGATTTGAAAAAACACAATATAAATGTGTGTTATAGTGTTTATAATGCACTAGTGCGATTAAAAGTGCATCAATGTGGTTGTTACATAAAAATGCACTGACAAACAATTTAATTGACAAAGTATGTATGCAAAGCTCCCAGTTAAAGTTTTAGGAGGGTGGTGCTTTGCATACTACCAAGCTCATAATTTAGCGCATGGATTCGATCCTCTGCCACTCCATCAACGCTCTGGCTCACATCTCCTCCTCCGCGAGCCTCTCGACTTTCTCCAAGATATCGTCCTTGTCATTCCTATATCCATAATATGAACTCATGTCAATTCATTTGTAAATCACATACCTACACCTCCTCTTCTTCACCTTGGGGGGATTATCAAATAACTCTTTGACATTGGGGAGGAATTTCGTAGCCCCAAAGTATCTGTAACTGAGGCCCTTGTCGGTGGAATCAAACACATCAAATTCATTCCCTTCCAAGTTTGTCATCTTGGCCTCTACTTTGGCATAATTAGGACTACAAAGCTCTATGATCAAAGCTTCTTAGTTCCCCTTTGGATTGATTACCAAGAAAGGAACCTTGGAGGATGTCTTAATTATAATATTGTGCCAACCTTAAGAATGACCCAAGACCCATATTGTATATTTAGTAGAATTTAAGAAGCACATTTGGAAAAACAATTGATGATTCATAAGCTTCGCGAACACACTTTATCGCTAAATACTGAGCATTTTCTTGGCCTCGACCTTTTCCTACATGAGATCCTCACTCGTATATTTACTAAGAATCTCATATTTCTTCTTCTCCACAACCATGCACTCAATATCTTTCTCATTCGAAAGGGGCATATGGGAAACAAACTCTCTCTCTCTTTTTGTTGCTACTTTCCTTGTCCTTCTCTCCCATTTCTTTTGCCACATTTTCCTCTTCCTTGAATAGGAATGACTTAATGAAAATGAGATCTCCACTCTTAATCGTCAACCTGACCTCCCTCTTAACAAATTCAATCCTATGCCATTCCTTCAACACTCTAGACTACATATCCTTCTCTATAGGCTGGTAGACTTTCTCCAATATACCATCATTGTCATCCATGTAGCCATAATAACCGACATCAATTTGCTTATAAAGCTCATACCTAGACCTCCTCTTCTTTTCCTCAGGGGGATTATCAAATAGATCTTTGATGTCAAGGAGGAATTTCCTAGCCCCACTTGTATGGGTGGTTAATGTAAGATGGAATTTTACAATCTTCCAACAACCAATTGTACAAGTGGGGCTGTGAAATTCCTCCCCAACATCAAAGATATAATCGATAATCCACCTGAGGAAAAGAAGAGGAGGTCTGTGTATGATTTTTACAAGTGAATTGACACCAGTTATTATGGCTATAGGGATGACGAGGATGATATCTTGGATAAAGAAGAGTGCCCCATGGACAAGGAAGGTGGGCCAGACCACTGAGGGAATGAAATATGATTGATTATGTCACGAGGGAGGCCAGGTCAATGATTAAGAGTAAAGAGGATGTTTCCACCAAGCCGATATTGTTCTAGGAAGAGGAAGATGTGGTAAAATAAATGGTAAGCATGACAAGGGAAGCCAATAGAAGAGAGAGCGGGATTTTGTTTCACGTGTGCCCCTTATGAATGAGAAACCAATCGAGAACATGATTGTGGAGAAGAATAAACATGAGATTATTAGTAAATACATGAGTGGATATCTCATGGAGGAGCAAGATGAGGCCAAGGGAATGCTTAATATTTAGTGATAAGGAATGCTAGTGAAGCTTATGCATAATCAATTGTTTTTACAAATGTGTTTTTTAACTTCTATTAAATACACAATATGAGACTTAGGTTGTTCTTGAGGTTGACACAATATTATAATTATGACATCCACCATGGTTCCTTTCTTGTTGATCAGGTCAAAGGGTAACTAGGAAGCTCTGATCGTAGAGCTTGGTAGTCCTATTTATGCCAAAGTAGGGGCCAAGAGAAAAAACTTGGAAGGGAATAAAGTTGATGTTCCATATGACACCGACAAGGGTCTTGGTTATAGATACTTCAAGGCTAAAACATTCCTCCCCAAAATCAAAGAGATATTCAGTAACCCCCCTTTAGGAAAATAAGAGGAGGCGTAGGTATGCGATTTACAATCGAATTGATGCTAGTTCATATTATGTATACACAAATTACAAGGACATTATATTGGAGAAAGTTGAGCAGCCTATGGAGGAGGAGATGTGAGCCAAAGAATCGAGGAAGTGGTAGAGGATCGATTCCGTGCACTAAATTATGATAGGAACCAAAGAGTGACCTTTATTTTTTCCTCTACAAAGAAAAACCTTTGCAAAATTTAATTGTGGAGGTTTGCATATGTAGTTTGTGAATTAAAATGTTTTTCTTCTGGTTGTTGTTGTTTTTTTTGTTCCCATGCTTGTCATCATCGTCATCTATGATTCACATAAAATTCTTTTTAGCCACACACACACATATATATATTAAAAAATTGAATTATAAAACACACACATATAAAACTAATTTGTATTTATCAAAAACTAAAAGTAATTTCTATTTGCAAAAAAAGGTGGAAAAGTAATCAGTGTTATTACAAAATTCAATAAGATTTTTTCTTGGTTCTCCATGTTATAAACAAAGCACTAAAAAGTGATGTGTTAAGTCTAACATACCAATGCTTCATTGTTAGTTGAATACTGATATATACATAGTGGTGCATTGTGTTCTCAAATGCATCGGTGACGGGGTTGTTGTCTTTCTTCATATGAGATATGATCGATATATTATTACAATGATGAGTGTTCCATATATAGGAAACATATGGTGACCATCCAAGAAAGGATGGATCCCTTGGATAATCAATAACTATTTATTATTATCATTTATTTATTATATATAGTATTTAATAATCAATAATTATATTATTAATTATTAATTTAAGAGAATGTCTTCTCGATGTTGTCCAAACATCAACACTCCCTCTCAACGAGGGAGACATTCTGCATCATGCAGAGCTTGTCTCTGAATTATACAAACTTCACCCTAGATTCATGGAACTTATTTGTCAGTCTTGGGAGATGTCTCTCTCCCACTTGAACCGAGGAGAAACTCCTTATGCGAATATCCCTATGAATCAATTGAATCTCTCTAAGATTAGTCTCACTCTGGGTCCACATGTAATAGCATATATCATCTTGAGTCTTTATCATTCCTTGTCAAATCACCATGATTAGGAAAAATACCACACCAGGATATTTCACCACAGGTACACACCTGTGAGTGAATTTCATCCTGATGCTAACTGACATGTGGAAAGCACTTCAAGCACCTCGAGTCCATAGTATTCATTGTCATGATCAAGGAAGGACTACACATGGGCCCATTTACTACAAGTGCACCTTTATGATAAATGTATCCTATCTCCCTTGGTCTACATCCCAATATAGGATAAGGTCTGCCCGATGCTGAAACATCAACACTCCCTCTTATCTAGGGAGGTATCTTTCCATAGTAGTACACAACTACTATCCAATGGCACATAATCATTGCTAGTAGCACACAACTACTATCTACTGACACACAGTCACTGCCAGTGGTACACAACTACTGTAGTAGTACACAACCACTGTCTAGAGACACATAGTCTCTTCCAGTGGTACACAACCATTGTAGTAGCAAAAGGTCACACATGGAACTCCCATGTGAAATTATAGAGGCTACTACCTCTAGAAACACTAGGGTCAACTCCCCATAGTGTGTGACATCAAGCCAAATGGTGCAAGCCCCCTACCCTAATGGGGTCCGTGACCTCCCGGTCACTGGAACGTCTTCTAACTCTAAGATGGAACAACTCTTTCGAGTCCTCACTGGAACCCTGTAAATCATATCCACAGGTCCTCTTGTTTAGAACTCGCGTGTGAAGACTCCTGCATCAAGCGCGAGCTCCCCCTTCATGTGATCATCCTTATGACCATGACCTTACCCATAAGGCATGTTTCGCATTTTGCGATTCATGATTTCTCGAGGGAGAAATCCTTGTCTCTTCAACCACCGAATTCCAAAAAGAGTTTAACAACGACTAGCTTGTACTTAAATCTCAGTCCATGCGATCGTTCGTCGTGACCTCGCGCTAAACCAAAAAGCACTTTTCGTAGATCGGGACTTCTATAGTCAAGCGTCCTGTTCTTTTGCAACTTGAATCCCCGAATTCCGATTGGGGGCTCTAGCTAAGCACTAGCCCTCATCCCTTACTCCTCTTCCATACGGCCACTATGCCATGACCATGGCCTACATCCAAGGGGTGTTTTGGCTCTAGCAACTCAAGGAGTCATGGTGAAAATCACTTCTCTTACCCTTTGAATCCCTGACCTCCAACGGGATTAAGTTTCTCAGCTCCTACCTCACGTGACCGCGCCCCGCGACCATGCATCTACACCAAAAGGGCTATTGGAGTTCGTGGTTCGAAAAACCAGTGAACATTATCTCCTACCTCTCGACTCTCGAAGTTACGAACTCCGAAAGGACCCCACGTTCTTTTAACGCCTCCCTTAGTGGATCACCATATGACCTGGTCTCATGACCTAGGGTCAAACCTTGATCGTGTCAGGGTTTCGCAACTTGCGAGACCAAAAGGTCTTACACCTTCAGTTCCCCGAACGCCAAAAATCCGAAATCCTTTTGCACTGGATCAACAGTCTCCGCTGCCCCTTGACCAATGGTCAGGATCCTCCATCTTATTGTTCCTGAGGGACAGTCTGGATGATTTCATGGTTTTCCTTTTCACGAATCCTTCGCTCTTCTCCTCGTGAGTTCCCCAGTGTTCAATTCCCTGGTCAATCAGATCTTGTCGCCACCTGTCCTTTCCATGATGGACGGTCTTGATTCTTTTGGTGATTCTCCTAAACACTGACTACTCACCACATGTCCCAACTCTCGATCTCTTCCCTACTTGATGGGTGTCTTCCATGAAATCTGACGGTCGTTGAGATTTCGCAACACGTGAGTCCAAAGGAACTTCACCCTTGTTCCACTAGACGTCCAATGTCGAAATCCTCCCTTTGGGCACAAGGCGCTAAGGTTCATGTTTCTTCCACATATTTGACGACTATCATAAGATCGAAACTTCCTCTCGAAGTATTTCCACCGTCTGTTCAACTCCTCACCGTTCTTCTAGATCCGACGACTATCGACTCTCTGCATTCAGATCTGACGGTTATTGTAGTCTCCCCCCTGAGCTTCTACGAATTTTCTTCCTAGACTTAGGAAATATTCTAAGTGTCAAGGACTAAATATTCAGTCCTTCTTCAGCTGGATCTCTATGAATGAAAACACACTCCCTCCGGAGCTTCTTCTCCTTAAAGATTCAAAATCCTACGCACACCTTACGTTCGAGGATTTCGAATAACTCAAATTTGAAGGTATTTTCTTGAAAAGAAAATACCTCACGCCCTCCCAACGTTCTTCTTTGTTGTTTCTTCGAACTTAGTCGACTCTAAGTTCTGTGCACTCTTTGCACCTAGAATATCAAGTCTCCTAGTTCTTCTCTGAACCTCTCTCTCTGAATCGTTCCGAGATCTAGTTAACACACACCTTGCATTAGGGAATGCACACCTTGCATACACGGTTCAGTAGAAAAACAACTGAAACTTATCCAATTTCGTTATAGAATCATATAGTCATTCTCTCCACTCTCAACAGGAAACGAAAATGAAAATATGATCACACAGAATACAACACACTTTTCTTTAAACAATAAATGAACACATATATATGACAATTTCCTGTCTGTTCTATTCATTATTGAAAAATGAAAATTACATGGTGTTCATGCTATTCTGTTCTACTTTTTTTTATTCTACTCTATCCATCTTGATCTACTCTTACAATGAAAATGAAAACTTTCTAAGGACCGGCTCCCTGAGCTCTCTCATCCTGTTCCTAAAATCTATCAATTCAGACTTAAACTATTACCTACTCAGTCCTATTACGATAACTGCTAATTACTATCAGACAGAGTCAACACTCCATGTTTGTGATTTCTTACAGTCCTTAGAGACTTTAGAAACAAGCTACGATTTTAAAATTTGCTCAACAAAATATCTTAACAACCGAAATAAATTCTGAGTTAATGCTTGATTTGAATTTATGGCTTTGCTGAAATGTCATTCTTCTCTCCTCCACATGTGCGCTGATGACTGTGAAGGCGATGCTCCCACATCACCAAACTCCTTTGACATGTCCTCATGTTCTCTCCACAATGGGCGTGTCCTCATGTTCCTCCAAGAGGGACATTCATCTATAAGCCCAAACCCACTTATCCCTTCTCAGATAAGTGTCCCACTTATCCCTTCTTTAATAAGTGTCCTCACAGATCAACTCACCTATGTTCACAGAGGAGTACGGTCTGGAGAATTTATGTCACACATGGCACTCCAATGTGGACTTCCAGAGGATACTCCCTCTAGAAACACTAGGGTCAACTCCCCATAGTGTGTGACATCAAGGTCAACTCCCTTGACATGTCCTCATGTTCTCTTCACATGGGACATGTCCTCATGTGCTATCCACAAGGGACACTGGGTTATCCCTTCTCAGATAAGTGTCCTCACAGATCAACACACTTATCCCTTCTTGGATAAGCCCAAACCCACTTATCCCTTCTCAGATAAGTGTCCTCACATATCAAATCAACTCAGTCATAGAGGAGTACGATCTAGAGAATGTATCAGGAAGTTGCAAATATCAACACTCCCTCTTAGTGAGGGAGGAATTATTTTCCATGCCAAGTCTATCATAGAAGTACTCAAACTTTGTCCTAGTTTGGTAAAAAAATAAACAACCTGCTCATCTATAGGAAGGTACTGCACCAATACTTCCTTTGCACCATGTCTTGGAATAATAGTGGAATCCATCAGATGCACAGATAAATATGCAAGGATATTTTGAAGCCACACTACTTCATGGACTTCCAAACTAAATGCAATGTACTATGCTTCTGCAATGCTCAAGGCCACAAAATTTTGTTTCCTTCTACTCCAGGAAACCATGGCATATACCAAAGTGAAGCAACAACCAGAGGTGTTCTTCCCGTCCACTACGCTCCCTACCCAATCATAGTCAGTATATCCATGCAATCTCATGTCAATATTGGAAGTATATCTCAGACGATGTCCAACTATTCCTCGCAGGTATCTCAACACATGCTTTACAACAATCTAATGTGTCTATATCTATTGAATCATAAATTGGATAAGTGTACTCACTGCATAACAAATATCTAGTCTGGTGTTAACCAGATACATCAATGATCCAATCAGTTGTCTATATAGAGTCGAATCAATTTTTTCAAAATCAGATGAAGAAACACTTATTTTCTTCAGATTCATCACCATTGGTGTAGCCATGGGCTTCAAGTTCAGCATCCCAAACTTCTTCAATATCACAACTATGTACTTCCCCTGACTTAGGAAGATCTCATTAGTTCTCTGCCACACCTCTACTCCCAAGAAGTAGTGCATCATACCAAGTTCCTTCATCTCAAACTCAGAGGCCAATGCATACTTTGATTCAACAATAAGGCTCTTTGTACCAGTGAAGAATAAATCATCAACGTAGAGGACCAAAATCAAGGACTCACCATTAAAAATCTTGTAGAATAGGCTGGGATCGACACAGATTTTCCTGAAGCCCAAACTCATCATGTTTCCATCAATCCTCGCATACCAAGATCATGGTGCCTACTTGAGTCCATATAAGGCCTTCTTCAACCTACACACATGAGACTCCTTCTCATGTATCATGAAACCATCTGGATGCTGGATGTATACTTATTCCTCAATCTCTCCATTGAGAAACTTTGTCTTTACATCCATATGATGTACTCTCTAATCCATGGATGTAACAACGGAAATAATCATCTGGATAGAAGTGTATCAATCAACAGGAGGAAATGTCTCCTCATAATATATTCCCTCTACTTGAGAGAATCCTCTAGCAAAAAATATCATTTTGTGCCTCTCGATGCTCCCATCAATTGTGTGTTTGATATTATAGATCCATTTGGAAGTCACTACATACATCCCCTCAGGTCTCAAAACAATATACCACACATCATTCTTCATGATGGATTGATACTCCTCCATCGTAACATCTCTCCATATTGGATGACTAGTTTCCTCCTCATAACAAGAAGGCTCAAAATGAATGATGTGGCTCATAGTTTTGGCATAGAATGAATATATTTGAGGTCTCTTGATCACTCAGAAGGTACCATGAGGAGTTTCATTTCCTTCTTCCTCCTGCAGAATCTGAAGAGCCCATGCAGGTCTCTTCCAACCTATTGCAATATATGTGGGAACATTAACTAGAGCTACAGGATCAACAGGACTAATTTGATAAATAGGATCAATTGTATCCCTCTGAAAGGTAATGTCATCTTGGAACATATTTGACATATAGAGGTTTCCTCATGACACCAATGTCTAAGACATATCGAGGTTCCCTCATGTAGCCAATGTCTCACAAGACATATCGAGGTTTCCTTGTGAAACCTGTTGGATTACTGAGAGGGGGGGTGAATCAGTAATAGCGTAATTATAATCCTTTTTCTTCAAATGTTACATCAATGTAGAATTATCATATAAAAATGAGAAATAACAAATGAACAATCACACAAATACACAGTACACTAGTTTTTTACGTGGAAACCAAATCGGGAGAAACCGAAATGCTTTTTCTTATATGTCTTAGAAGAATTACCGTTCAATTGCACAAATTCCTTTGTTTTCCATCACTTGGCTGGAAGGAGGCTCCAACCCTAGTTTCTCGGGCTACAACCCTAGGGAAGCCAATCCCAATTCTCTAGCTACAACCAGAGGCTACAACCCCAATGTTCTCGGCTGCTTAGAACATTTTCAGCCACTTTGTCCTTCCATCTTGCCACAAAGAGTAGAATGAAGTGGAACCAACTGTCACTATCTACTATGAGATATGCGGTTGTAGGCACTAAATCTGAACTACATTACATCAATGGCGCATCAACACGGCGCCTCAACCTGTAATCAGCAGGTACCATAAACAAGTGCATCAACCATGCACCAACACAGCTAATCAACTTTATTGCCATGACAGGGTAAGTAGCATGTGAAGTGTGCGCAATCGTAGTCAGCTTCATCAACTATGACTCTCATCAATAACATCCTCGTATTACTTACCTCATGTATGTGCCAACTAATAAACTGCTTGTCTCAACCATGTACTCAACATGTACCCTGACTATCGGAAGTCTCAGAACACATCATACAAATATGATTTGTAGCTCGCGAATAGGTGGCATGGATGCGTTCTACTTTTCAAACCTTCTTAACAAAACAAGGGGCTAACATTTTCAATGGAAACTTTTCTTTAGTCTCATGTACCTGGTTTTGGATTAGTCAACAACCTAACTTGAAGTAATCATAACTTTGATTTTGTAATGCATAAAGATTTGGCTTGATCTGGAGATGTTCTTCGGTGTGTTTTATGCAATTCCTCAAAGTGTCACTACTTGGAACCTCTCATAAAAGGAGTTATATCAAAAATGGCATACCTTCTTGGATTCTTGCTTATTCTAGAGGAAGCTACTTGTAGGGGTGTGCCCCTCACAAAATGTTTATGATTTGATAGCAAGAGGAATTTTTACATAGAATACCAAGATTTAACCTAACTGAAACATTTTGTCTCACTAAATTTTTATCTGTTGTGAAGAAGTTATGATTATTTTACCAAGAACACCTGTTCGAGATCACTAGTTTCGGGACTTGTAAAAAACCCTATTTTCCACAGGTGTAACTCCCAAAATACAACCAAACACAAGATGAATTTTTAACAAAAAAATACTTGGATATGTTCCTCAACGACCTCAAGATTTCACAGTCTGAATCATTACATAAAAACATTTATAGTGAAAATGGTCAGAGATGACACGTAAATAACATACCTTAGAAGCATAATCAAAGAATTTATCTTCAACGTTTGGTTCTTTTCTTCCTTTCAGAATTTCTCCTTAAGGTATCCTTTAGTTTACACCTCATACACCTATAGATGAGCCAATATTCTCAGAATTAATGAGGATTCCGATGAGAGAGCCTTGCCTCTTATTTGCTTACTCAAAGTAGCTCGCTAAAAACATCTTCTAGGTTCCTTGACCCACTTTCCTTATTTTTGGGGTTGGGTCCACTTCTAATTTTCTCCATTAAAATTATTATTACATTGAAATAGTAATACATTTTGTATTCGCTTTGAATGTAACTCCTTCAATTTATTATTTACCTTTTTAAAATATCTTAAACCAATTTAACTACTTTGACATTTGGGACTACAAGATGACATCATGGGGGTCCTCAACCCCATTGGGCCATAACTCTCAAACTGTGAGGTTACATGTGGCGTTCTACATACCACCAAGAAATGGAATGACATGTACTATCCATATAGAATAGTATTATCTGAAAATATATCATAACTCATACCGTTACCCATCAAACCAACTTGGGTCCGTGCACCCGAGGCTTACAGGGGTCTCCAACTTCTCGTAGCCATAACTCTCTAACCATGAGGGAATTAGCGGCGGATTTACATACCAGAAATGGAATGACTAGAATTATCCATATAGGATAATTCTTGGAAAAATTCTTTATATATATTTATTCCTATGACATGACAAGCACTATCCATATAGGATATTTTCTTGGAAAAATTCACTTTCCTTCATCTCATTATTCCACAATTAATCATGGGTTCTCTTACTCCACAAAGCGTCTTCCCGTGAGGGCTTTCACCATAAGGGGACCACTTTGGAGTTCATCTATATTTTCTTCTTATCAACCATGAAAAAACAATAATAAGTCATATTCACATCAAACAATATTGGGTCCATTACCCAAACCTTTGTGCTACGGGGCTTTCTTCAAGGGTTGACATCAATGACAACCAACCTTAATCAACAAAACCAATGTCTTAGTTCCTTCATCTCACCATCTGAGGCATGCTAGGATGAATTCTAAATTCCCCCCTACTATTCCACATAGGACCCCCTGAGGAGAATGTATCATGATGTTTCCTCAAACATCAACACTCCCTCTAGAGTTGGAGGTGACTCCTCCTCTATCTCTGCTCTCTCGAACACTGAAGGTATCTCTTCCTCTTTCTCTGGTGGTAACTCAATCTATGCTCCTTATGGATGTAATACAACCTCCTATAGTCATATCTATCACCATATTTGTGCTATAGTCGGTCTTGACTGGTTGTATTCATGATCACTGGAACTATCTCTATTATTTGGCATGGTCCCATCCTGGGAGGTACATTGCTCCTAGAGAATTCCTGTCTCTGAGCATCATATTTGGCAATGTCTCTCTTTGATATCATGTTGGAAGGTATTTCCCTCCATGTATTCCTCCTACGACCTTCATTATGGATCTTTCTCATAGCTATTACCTGTGACCTTTTCAGAACAAGAAACAAGAAATAAGAACAACAAAAAGCATCTCCTAGAGGAGATCAATTTATCTTGTGAAAAACTATATTCAGTGACCCTCCAAATGGTACGTCTTCTATTATGACCAACACACATCCATCATATACTTGATGGAATACGGCTATGAATACACATTGATCATATACTCGATGTCATACGACTAACCATGTTGATTTTCTAGTGTTAAATTAGACAAGCACAATTTTTTGCAAATGGTAATTACTTCCAATGATATACAATATTACTTTAGTAAACTATAGAACATCACTAAGTAACTCGAAAAATTTCAACTTCTTAGAAAATTCGGTCTCTTCTTTAGATTACTTCCCACATGTGAGAGAGAAAAAATATGTGTGTCTATTGTTGTGTCTTTCAAGTGTATTTTTATAGTAATATTAGATTGATACAAAAAGACACGTTTCTTTGAAAATTAAATTTAAAATTAAATTAAATTTATTTCTTATAAATATTTGGAGAATACCTCCTGTAACTAACCAAAGATTAATTTGGTTATAATCCATCCACATAGTATTTGAATTTGTTAAATTGTTCCTCTGAAATTCATGTGATTCTTTGCATAAATATAGGTAGAAGTAAATATGCAGTACATTCCTCATATTTAGGTAATTAGACATTTTTACTAGAAATTATTGTCCACCACAATTTATGGAATCCTTTCTATAATTTAGGTAGGAGTAAAAAGTAAATATGTTTTAAATAGATATTGTAACAACCCCATAAATTTAACACTCCCAACATTTTACTCTACTCTCATTTTCATGGGCCCTCCTATGAAGGAGTCAATCCCAGTCCCACTCTGATACCATGTTGTTTTTCTTCATATGAGATATGATCGATATATTATTACAATGATGAGTGTCCCATATATAGGTAACATATGGTGACCATCCATGAAAGGATGCGTCCCTTGTATAATCAATAACTATTTATTATTATCATTTACTTATTATATATAATATTTAATAATCAATAATTATATTATTAATTATTAATTTAAGAGAATGTCTTCCTGATGTTGTCCAAACATCAACAAGGGAATCCAACAAGATTCCCCGCTATGCCATTTTACATATATTTTGTGCAACGCGGTGTGGTCGATTCTATGCAACACACCTCTTTGTTAAAAATTTACTGAAAAACCAGGCAATGCGATTTTTATATGCAAAATACTGATACTCTATGTTCCTTGGAGAACTGACATATTTTTAGCAATGAATTGTCTTTTATGATGCATTGGTAATGGACGTGTTTTAGAAGACACACCACTATGATAAATTTTTAAATATTTATCTTGGTGCCACAATGTTAACAACACCAGTGTATTTTGTTGAATTGAACACAACAACATTCCATTTTTCTAACTTTGTGTGCATTTTTACCGGTGCGTTTGTTTTAGAACACACTAGTAACAAGGCATCCCATAAGACGAACTGCTATAATAAATCATTATGTATTTTTTTTGATGTGTTGTAGTACAAAACACTGATGTGTTTTATGGGATTTGACAAACCGATGCACCATTTGTCTTTGAGCAAGAGGCTTTTTGTTAATCGTTGTGTTGTGTTTTATAATGCACCATTTATGAGGCATTCTAAAAAACACACTGCTATGTTAATTTTTTGACATTTTAGCGATGTCGTTCCATGAATGGAACTGGTGCATTTATTTATCATATATGAACTAGGTGCAGGGATTCCTATAAATTCACAAGACACACATTTCTGGGGCGAGTCAAATTGTTTAAATGCAACGCAAGGAATAAAAAAAAATACGAAAAAGACTAAATTTCAAATTTTAATGCAATGAAAATGAAAATAAAAAGTTAATAAGAAATTTACCTGGTGTCTTCTCTCCCAATGATGCATGGTTGCACCATAGAGAAGAAATGAAAATTTGTAGTATTTTCCAAAATTTGGAATTGTGTGGAATCTATTGGCGGAACTATCGAACCAAGTATAGAACACTGCAAATGGGGCGATATTGGAAGGAGAGTAAGAATTGGTTCTTGTCAGAGTGGTTGTAAGAACATAATGAGGTGCAACAATGAAAAATGGTGTGGTAAGTTTTTCTTATTTTACCGTTCTTCGGTGCATCCAACAATTGTATGCATCAGAGTGTCACGTTTAGAGTGGAGCACTGTTTTGTATTTTATTTTGTGTATAGAGGATAATGGTGCATATTACTATATTAAAACCAGGGAATTATTTTTATGTGAGAATTGATTCGCCCTTATCCAATAAAAGAACCGAATAAAAAAACATCCACTAAAACCTCTAGTTTCCTTCCTTTGCTAACAAACTCTGCTATAAACAGAGAAGGGAATTTTTTTTCGAGGAGGTTTTGTAAAAACCTCCAACAATAGGGTGATACATTGGGGTGTCATATATGCGTGTACCAAGTCACTTTGTTTTATTCTTGTACTTTTTTTTTATAGAGGATAACAATGTGCCTTAATTTTCAAGCACCTAGGTGCTTGTATTGTGTGCACACTGGTGCATATTTACCTAAGAGGGGAATCACTAAAAAAACTTTTGTAAAAAATTCGGTCACCTGCCTCTTATAATAACCTCTAATACAAATAGGGAAGGGATAATATTTTCAGGGAGGTTCCATAAAAACTTCCACTACAAGGTGTTCTCCTTATAGTGTGATTAAGTTCTACTTGGAGCTTACAAGTAGCCATATTCAAAATTTCTTGGGTGACCTTACATTCCATAAAGAGGTGACATGAGGATTCTTCAATAGGTTCACATAATATTCACTTGGAAGGGCTTTGTATGCCTCTCTTATATATAGTATCTCTCATGAGAATCTTGTTTTGAATTAACAGTTGATAAGAAAAGTTCTTTTAGAATCTTGTCCCCTTCCTAGGCTATTTTCCATAAAGGGAAACTACTAAGTGTAGATTTTGTTGAGACAACAACTAGGATTTACACCCTAATTATTTGAATATAGTCCTCTTTAAGTATTCATGATTAATCATTCCTTATTTCTTGATTAAGCAAAGTGACTCCCTTGATCCAATTAAGAACCACAAGCCATGAATATTGTAGCTCCTAAGGGGAACAAGGATTGATCCATGAGATCCACATCTTTTATATCAAGATATGAGCTCTAGAAATATAATTCATTTGTGAAATGTATTCCATGAGATTGTAACCATGGTCATAGTCTACTGAATATGGAATCTTGGGTTGAGGGGGGTTTCTCAAAATAATATTGTTCTAGAGAAATATCACTTTCTCCTAATTTTTGGGTATCAATGAGAGATATTGTTGGATTAATGGAGCAATATACTTGAATAATTTCCATATTGAGAATCCCTTGATAGTGGAAATTGAAATGTTGAGGCATGTTTTCATTTGCATCACAAGGAATTACTTTCGATGGATCACCTTTTTCTACCATGTTGAGGCGTTGGTGATGAAGTGTCATACAATTGATTCTCCTATGGGTTTATTAGTAAACATTGGTTCCCTCCTTACTAAATCTTCCTCTATAAAAAGGATTTCGAACAATTCTCCAATTGACCTAGTATTTTTTTTTATGTTATTATGTTTCCCCCATCTCCAATGAAATCCTCTTATCATCTTATTTATCTCTTGAATAATTATAGCTAGGGAAAAAAAGTAGATAAAATAAAAATAGGTAAATATGAGAGAACAATTCTATGTGAAATAATCTCTTATGTGAATTAGGCCATTGTATTCCCCAAGGAATAATACTAGAGTTGATTTCTAAATATGCATTGTACAATTTAAGTCATTTTGAGAGTGAAGCACAAGTGGAATACTTAGATGCTTAAATCTTTTAAATTTAAATCTAGGTAGAATGTGAACACTCTTGAATTTTGATCCAAGGCATTGTCATGCACATTCCATCCATATATTTTACTCTTTCCTTTGTTCAACCCTCTCGAATATTATAGAAAGGAAAATAGGATTTCTTTGAACCTCTTTAGAATATTGAAAAATGATCCTCTAACCAATATCTTGTCATAAAATAGCAATAAATGATTAAGATGTCTCCCAACCTATCTATGAAAATACCTAGGAGAACATAATTTAGTTTAGCTATTTCTAAGGAGAACCTTAGAGATTTAGCCATAAGAATATAGAGGGACAACGAAAGGGGAACCCCTAGTTGGTTTCTCATGTCAGTGTGAATAAATAAAATGATCTTCCTTTTACTTATATGGCCATCCACATACTTCCCATGCACTTTTTTCCATTTAAAAAATCACTTAAAAAAACACATTGTATGACCTCAAATAGAAATTGGTGTTGATCTTGATCAAAGGCATTGGAGATATCCTTCTTGATGAGCATAGAATTTTTAGTAGCAATCTTGCTGGAGTGAATTGATTCTTAGACTATAGTGATGTTTTTGAGAGATCAATATTCCCTTTACATAACCTTCTTTCTCCCTAGAGATAATCTTAGGGAAAATCAAGTGAAATATGTTTGTAGTGAACTTCATCATAATCTTGTAAGAGACATTGTAGAGAGAAATGAGGCAAGAATACTAGAAGACATTGGGTTTATCTCCTTTAGGATTACTACAAAAAATGTGGACTTGATTCTATAGCCTAATTTAATTTTTACCTTAAGTGTTCCATCATATTCCTAATTAACCAAAATACCCAATAGAAGTGAGAACATAATTTATCTGAATTGGATCCAAAAATAAACAATGAATGGAATGAGATTTGGATCAAGACAAGAAATTGGTAAATTGAGAGTTGAACAATGCAGTTCAAGCACCAAATCACAATAAGACAAGAATGAATGGAACTTTGAATTGGAACATTGCTAGTATAGAATGAAGTGGGAGAGAATAACATGGAGAATGGGAAATGAAGGGACAAGGACACTTGGCCTTCCAACAACCCATACAATCCCAATGCTACTTATGTCCTTCAACAAATCAATTATGAAGTGGTTCTACTAGCAGAGTAGGGGAGGATGCTAAACAACAATCTTTGATAATTTTTTAACTGGATGAGACAACCACAAATCTACATTTTAACTCTGCATGTGTCTAGAATAAAGACTAAGAGAGCCATTTGAATGTTTCTTTTCCCATTTGTGTTTCTACAAGAAAATATTTGTGTTCATTTAGTGAATGATGTGTTTTTGCATTGTCCTATTTTAATTATCACATTTTGGTATTGTTAAGTACTTGCAATGAGTAGAGAGGTCATACACTATCTAGAAGTATCTTCACAAATCTTCTCTTTTGAACACAACACTAGTTTCTCTAAACTATTCAATTCATTTCTAGAGAAGATCAATGGTCCATGAATTAGATTTTTTACTCCTTAGTTCCTAATTACATCCCTTGTATTTAGAACTACATTTCTTCTTGGAATTTTGATTGAGGGAATCAAGGGCACCCTCTAATACTATCATATTGTCCCTTAGTGAGCTCAAATACACTCCCATACACCTGCATGCCTACTCCATTCCTTTGGAGAATTACTTGACTAGCATTGAGTGATGAATTTATTTAGAACAAAACATTCCTATATAGGGAATATTATTTCCTTCCTTTTGTTCACACATAGTATTAATCTATAGACACCCACAAACACATGGTAAGACATCGTTCTGAGTTGGTATTACCTTATAATGTTATGCAAAAAACACCTAAATAGCATAAAAAGAGAAAGAGAAGTAACTCCATGCATTGAGAATGAGGGAGAATAATGATTGTGAAGCCTCTTCAAGGGGGCAACCTCATTTTACAATAGAAAAAATATACAAGAGAGATTATTTATAAAACTAGGGTTCCTTGGTATATATAGGAAATAAATGGTACAATTACTATTAAAGGGTCTAGTTGACAACACTAATATAAAAATATAAATGTTAAATTCAATATCTAGGGCTTAACATGGGGATTTATCTAAGGATTAACCTGCCCATCCCCTTGAATCAAGTGTTTTCTTCAACACTTTATTAGTTGCAAATATTTCTACATGAAGAACTCATCTTCCCATGTCATCTCTTCTACTGGTAGGTTATTCCACTTGATGAGGTACTCAGTAATTTCTCGATCCTTGTTTCAATGATTTTTTCTAGTTCTATTATGATTTCCCCTTCTTCCTTAATCTCTAGTAAAATAATTTGAACTGGGATCTTGTCATATATTACCTTGTTTAGGAAAAAAACATGGAATATTAGATGTTACAAGTGAATATGGATGCAAATCCAATTTGCAAACCATACTTCCAATCCTCTGCAACACTTTATAGGGACCATAGTACTTGGGTGGTAATTTATCGTCCTTCTTTTTTTTCTTGAGGTACATATGCTTGTATGGTTGTAGCCTCAAAAATACACAATCCATGGCTTTAAATTTCCTTTCACTACGATGTTGATCTGCTTGTTGTTTCATCGTATTTTTTTTTTTGTAAGCAAGTTTCCCTTCAATTGTTTGAGAACCTCTTGTTGGTGGTCTATGCAGTCCTCCACTAATTGAACCTTCACTTTCCATCTTAAGGGTGATATGATGGATGGAGAATGATAACCACAAAGTGCCATAAATGGGGACAATTTTTATGAAGTATGGAAGGATATGGTGTACCACCATTCTTCCAAGGGAAATCACTTGACCCATTGTGTCTATTTATTATATGCAAACCAACAAATATATCATTTTAGAAATTTATTCACAATCTCAATTTTCCCATCAGATTGAGAATGATAAGAGGAGCTGTGAACCAATTGAGTTGGACAGACAAGAAAATAATTCAATCCAAAAATTACTAGTGAAAAATGGATATTTGTCACTTACAATATTATTGGGGATTCCATGTAGATTTTCAATTGTTTCCATGAATGTTGTAGCTACCGTACTTTCTTTAAAAGGATGAGAAAGAGAGAAAAATGGGAATATTTTTTGAGTTGATCCACCACTACCATGATGACATTGTTTTCTTTGAACTTAGGTATACCTATAATAAAATATGTTTATACCTTTTCCCAATGTTGAATTGGTATGGATAATGCTTGTAGGAGACCCAAAGTCTTGATTGTATCTCCCTTATTCTACTGGAAATCCAAACATTCAACCACAAAAGTTTGAAGCTCAGTTTTAAGAGCTTCCAAGAAAAAATCCTTTTTGATCATTTGGTAAGTTTTAAGGAACCTTGAATGTCCTCCTATAGGATAAGTATGCAATTCCAAAAGGACCTTCTACTTGATATGGGAATCATTACATAAATATAGCCAATCCTAATACCACAATGAATCATTCTTCCACATACATTTATCTAATTCACTTGGGTCCTATTGTATTTGTTGAATTATATTGCATATCCTCTAATATTGCTTCCATTCTATCCTTACTTCTTCCACCCAATCAGAGTGTAGAATGGAAATAGCACAAAGTAAGCCTTTTGTGACTTCTTCTTTCCTGGAAAGTGCATCTTCCACCACATTTTCTTTTCTTTTTTTATAGATAATTTCAAAGTCACAACCTAGCATATTTGTAACCCATTTTGTTTTCTCTTATGAATATAATTGTTTTTCCAGGAAGTACTTCAAAATATCATGATCTATTTTTACCTTGAAGTGTCTTGTTATTAGGTATGGGCACCATTTCTTTACTACATGCAATATGGCCAACCTTTCCTTTTCATAAATCAGTTTGAGTAAGTTATTTCCTTTAAGTTGTTGGATTTAAAATGCAAGGGGTCTTCCTTCTTGCATCAAAATTGCACCAATGGCATTCCTTGGGGCATCACGCTCCACAAGAAAGGTTTTTGTGAAGTTCAAGACTAGATTTGTACACATGGCCTCATGTTTTTAAAAATATTTGGTTTCTTCTTGAGTCCAATAAAATTCCTCCTTTTTTAATAATGTTGTTAGAGATGTTGGTATTTGACCACAATTCTTGACAAACTTGTGGTAATATCCCATCAATCATAAGAATCCTCTAAGATTCTTTAAGGTTTTGANTATTTGTAACCCATTTTGTTTTCTCTTATGAATATAATTGTTTTTCCAGGAAGTACTTCAAAATATCATGATCTATTTTTACCTTGAAGTGTCTTGTTATTAGGTATGGGCACCATTTCTTTACTACATGCAATATGGCCAACATTTCCTTTTCATAAATCAGTTTGAGTAAGTTATTTCCTTTAAGTTGTTGGATTTAAAATGCAAGGGGTCTTCCTTCTTGCATCAAAATTGCACCAATGGCATTCCTTGGGGCATCACGGTCCACAATAAAGGTTTTTGTGAAGTTCAAGACTAGATTTGTACACATGGCCTCATGTTTTTAAAAATCTTTGGTTTCTTCTTGAGTCCAATAAAATTCCTCCTTTTTTAATAATGTTGTTAGAGATGTTGGTATTTGACCACAATTCTTGACAAACTTGTGGTAATATCCCATCAATCATAAGAATCCTCTAAGATTCTTTAAGGTTTTGAGAATTGGCCATTCCATCATAGATTTAATTTTGTTAGGATCCAGTTTGACACATTCATGAGATACAATATGAACCAAATATTCCACTTCCTCAACCACAAAGGCACACTTGGAAGGATTTGCATATAGATGTTTCTCTTCCAATAGTTTTAAGACCATGTCAACATGTTGTACATGATATTCCAAAGACTTGTAGTAGATTAGTATACCATCATAAAATATTAACACATATTTTTTTGGAGGAAGGGTTTGAAAATAGAATTCATTAAGATTTGAAATGTTGAAGGTGAATTAGTAAGGCCAGATGGCATCACTAAAAACTTATAATGACCTTCACATGTTATAAAGGTTATTTTGGGGATGTTTTCTTGTGTCATTCTGATTTGATGATATCCAGAATAGAGATACATCTTTGTAAGGAATTTTTTTCTTTTCAATTCATCTAATAGTTAATAAATGATAGGAATATGAAGATTTACCTTTAATGGTCATTGTTGGAGAGAGATTTTGGATACGTTTCAGGATCTACACCAAAAGGAGGTCAAAGGGGTTAAAAAAAATTAGAATATGGAACAGGATGTGTGAATAAGTGGATGCAAAGGATGCATGATGAAGTGTATGTAAAGGATGCACGCCAGAGAAATGCTCAGGAGGCAGAAAACGGTTATAAACCACAGGTCTTGGGGACATTTTTTCCACTTTTGTAACGGGTTTTGGGGGACCCTTTTTCCACTTTTTGTAACATGATTAGCCCTATTAATATGTATACATATGTAATATATGATATAGGGGGGGCATGCAAGAGTGAGAATGTGATATCATATGTAAGTTGCAATTGATTTTTGGGAAAGAGAGTCGAGCAAGGGAAGAAATATGTAGTATGTCTAAGGAGTGAACTCACACTGTAGAAGAACAGATAGTTAGGGTTGGGATGATATTATTGTTGCATATTTTGTAGCATAGTTCACAGTTGTAATAATCTATGAATGAATAATATAAGAGGCTAGTCATTGTGGATGTATCCTAAGTTGGGTGAACCATGCAAATTTGTGTGTTGTGGTGTTTATATTGTTTCCTGGTTTATGTTGAATGAATGGATCATATATAATGTTGTAATGTTTCACATAGATTATAATTTATGACATGATAAATGTTAACTATGAACATTTTGCATGTAAGTAAAGGTTTTGAATGATGCCTCACTTCCCCTCAGATTTGCAAAACCTTGGTTCCTGCAGCCCCTCTAGATGCCTCGAGTGAGACTTCACTTTCTATGCATGTGATGCCAAAAGGTTTGGTGTCTAAGGGTTTTGTTGATATTTGACTGATTAACCCTAGGTCTTCCCCCTACATGCCAAAAAATGGTTTCGTTGCTGGGATCGGGAACTGTAATTAAAGGGAATATTTTGGAGGCCAAATAGAGAAGAAATTGAAGAATGGCTGGAGAGAAAACAACGAATATTTTCCATAGAACATAATAGAAAACCTAGTTTGAGAAATGAACAATGGTTACAAAGGCGTGTTTTCATAGATCTGCATGAAATTTTCTTTGGTGATTTTTTTTATTATTTTGACTGAATAGTTAGGAAGGTTAGTGGAGAATGTTGGGAGATATAGGGTTGAAGCCCTGAGAAACTAGACTCCTGAACTGATCCGAAAACTTAATACAATAAGCAATAAGGCTTCTTGCGTAGTATATTTCTGGTTGAACAATATACTTGGGGGTTATATTATAGAATTTGCAGTAGATTGTACCCAGTATTACAACATAGCGGAGAGGGAATTTTTGAAAGGTCCGCATGAAATATATTTGAATGCATTATCTACTTGGATAAATATGTTACTGTGTGAAAATAATGTCAATATGTGCCTGTATGCGTCGAAATTTGACATGGTTAGACTAGACACATGCCTTGATGGCATGGGAGGGTTTCAAGACTCAAGGATGTATGATGTCCCCACATAATCTTTGATATGGTCCACATTTGAATCAACGTTCATCATGCACGTCTCATTGTCATCATTCGTCATTCCCTTATACAAAATCATTGTTAGAACTATCTTGAAATTTGACATGGAACTTCCAATACACCCATCACAAATTTATTCCACCGAACCCACACAGTGAGCAGTGAATGGGGCCAACGTTGAAATTTTTTCAATCTGTTCCTGTATGCATTGAAATTTGACATGGTTAGACTAGATAGTTGCCTTGATGGTATGGGGGGGTTTCAAGACTTAAGGATGTTTGATGTCCCCGCATAATATTTGAGATCGTCCATGTTTGCATCAATGTTCAATATAATGGATGTCTCATTGTCATCATTTATTATTTCAGTCTATAGAATCTTTGTCAGAACAATCTTGAAATGCCACGTCGCTTCCAATACACCCATCACCAATGCCATCTTGCATCGACCTCGCACAATGAGCAATGAATGGGCCAAATGTTGAAATTTCTTCAAACTGTGCATGTATGCGTCGAAATTCGACATGGTTAGACTAGACACATGCCTTGAAGGTATGGGAGGGTTTCAATACTCAAGGATGTATGATGTCCCCACAGCATCTTTGATATCATCCATGTTTTCATCAACATTCATAATGGATGTCTCATTGTCATCATTCGTCATTTCCATATGTAGAATCTTTGTTGGAACTCTCTTGAAATGTCATGGAACTTCCAATTGACCCACCACAAATATCATGCACCGACCCCACATAATGAGTAGTGAATGGGGCCAACATTGGAATTTCTTCAATATGTTCCTGTATGCATCAAAATTTGACATGGTTAGACTATACACATGCCTTGACAATATGGGAGGGTTTCAAGACTCAAGGATGTATGATGTCCCCACACAATCTTTGAGATCATCCATGTTTGCATCAACATTCATAATGGACGTCTCATTGTCATCATTCATTGTTTCCATCTATATAATCTTTTTTGGAACTCTCTTGAAATGTCATGAACTTCCAATTCATCCACCACAAATGTCATGCATCGACCCCACATAGTGAGAAGTGAATGGGACCAATGTTGAAATTTCTTCAATATGTGAATGTATGCATCAAAATTTGACATGGTTAGACTAGACACATGCCTTGAGAGCATGGGAGGGCTTCAAGACTCAAGGTTGTATATTGATGTCCCCACATAATCTTTGAGATCATCCACATTTGCATCAACGTTCATCATGAACGTCTCATTATCATCATTCATCATTCCCTTCTACAGAATCATTGTCAGAACTATCTTGAAATTTTACATGGAACTTCCAATACACACATCACAAATTTCTTCCACTGAACCTGCACAGTGAGCAGTGAGTGGGGAAACCAATGAAAATTTTTCAATCTATGCCCGTATGCGTCAAAATTAGACATGGTTGTATTAGAAACATGCCTTGACAGTATGGGAGGGTTTCAAGACTCAAGGATGTCTAATGTTCCCACATAATATTTGAGATCATCCATGTTTGCATCAACGTTCATAACAGATGTCTCATTGTCATCATTCATTGTTTCCATATGTATAATCTTTTTTGGAACTCTCTTGAAATTTCATGGAACTTCCAATTCACCCACCACAAATGGCATGCACCAACCCCACATAGTGAGCAGTGAATGGGGCCAACATTTAAATTATTCAATATGTGCATGTATGCATCGAAATCTAACATGGTTAGACTAGACACATGCCTTGGCGGTGTGGAAGGGTTTCAAGACTCAAGGATGTATATGGATGTCCCCACATAATCTTTGATTTCATCCACATTTGCATCAATTTTCATCATGTGTGTATCATTGTCATCATTCATTAGAATCGTTGTCGGAAATATCTTGAAATTTGGCTTGGAACTTCCAATACACCCATCACAAATTTCTTCCACTGAACCTGCACAGTGAGGAGTGAGTGGGGCCAACGTTGAAAATTTTCAATTTGTGTCCATATGTGTCAAAATTTGACATGGTTAGATTAGAAACACGCCTTGATAGTATGGGAGGGTTTCAAGACTTAAGGATGTTTGATGTCCCTGCATAATATTTGAGATTGTCCATGTTTGCATCAACGTTCAATATAATGGATGTCTCATTGTCATCATTTGTCATTTCCATATATAGAATATTTTTTTGGAACTCACTTGAAATGGCATGGCACTTCCAATGCACCCATCACAAATGTCATCTTGCATCGACATTGGACAGTGAGAAGTGAATGGGGCCAACATTGAAATTTCTTCAAATCATGCCAATATGCATCGAAATTTGACATGGTTAGACTAGACACATGCCTTGATGGTATGGGAGGGTTTTCAAGACTTACGGATGGTTTCGAAATTCCACATTTGCATCAACGTTCATCATAAATGTATAATTTTCAATGTTCGACATTCCCTTCTATATAATCGTTGTCGGAACTATCTTGAAATTTGACATGGAACTTCCAATACACCCATCATAAATGTCATGCATCGACCCCACATAGTGAGTAGTGAATGGGGCCAACGTTGAAATTTCTTCAATTTGTGCATGTATGTGTCAAAATTTGACATGGTTAGATTATACACATGTCTTGATGATATGGGAGGGTTTCGAGACTTAAGGATGTATATTGATGTCCCCACATAATCTTTGATATCATCCACATTTGCATCAATGTTCATCATGCACGTCTCATTGTCATCATTTGTCATTCCCTTCTATAGAATCGTTGTTAGAACTATCTTGAAATTTGACATGGAACTTCCAATACACCCATCGAAATTGTCATGTGAATGGGGCTAACGTTGAAATTTCTTCAATCTGTGCATGTATTCATCAAAATTTGATATGGTTAAATCAGACACATGCCTTGATGATATGGGAGGGTTTCGAGACTTAAGGATGTATATTGATGTCCCCACATAATATTTGAGATCATCTACATTTGCATCAACTTTCATCATGAACGTCACATTGTCATCATTTGTCATTCCATTCTATAAAATAATTGTCAGAACTATCTTGAAATTTGACATGGAACTTCCAATACACCCATCACAAATGTCATGCACCGACCCCACATAGTGAACAATGAATGGGGACAACATTGAAATTTCTTCAATCTGTACTTGTATGTGTCAAAATTTGACATGGTTAGATTAGACACATGCCTTGACAATATGGGATTGTTTCAATACTCAAGTATGTTTGATTTCCCGACATAATCTTTGAGATCATCCATTTTTGCATCGATCTTCATTGTCATCAATATTAATCATTCCCTTCTATAGAATATTTTTCAGAACTCTCTTTAAATGTCTTGGAACTTCCAATATGCCCATCACCAATGTCATCCACTGACCTCACACATTGAGCAGTGAATGGGGCCAATGTTGAATTTTCTTCAAAATGTGACTGTATGCATTGTAATTTTACATGTTTACACTAGGCACATGACTTGATGGTATGGGAGGTTTTTAATACTTAGAGACATCATTCTCTTCATCATTTACATCATCATGGTTGTCATTTCCATCATCATATCCATCATGATCCAATTTCTCCATCCATGCCAACAAAGATCAAACCTAACATACCCATATTTACAACAAAACCTAATGATTAATAAACCATTATTCTATTAATTTGAGACAACCCAAAATAATTTTATAGGGTCCAACATGCAAGTGGTTTAATTGTTAATGGGTTAGGTATTATATCAGGTGAAGGTATTAATGACATCAATTGAACCTACATGGTTACCAGTGAATGAGGTCAACATTGAAATTTCTCCAAGTTGTGTCTGTATACATCGAAATTTGACATGGTTATACTAGGCACATGTTGCTTGATGGTATGGGAAGATTTCAAGACTCAAGGATGTCCTATGTCCCCAAAAAATCTTCAAGATCATCCATGTTTCAAGGGGTTAGGGGTTAGATGGTATAAAGGTTAAGGAATTAGGTTTAGGCTTTGTGAAATATTTCAATTTGTTTTAAAATATAAATTAATAAATAAAATTTGGATACATTAATTAGCCCAATTTTCTGAATTTACATTTATTTACATATACAATATATTTACTTATATTTTTTTAACAATTTCTAGTAAATGACCACTAACCATGGTAACTCTTATATAAGTAATCCTATTGTTTTTTGCCAACAATTCATAGAAAAGATTGAACACTTTAAGGATATTTCCAAAAGTAAGTTGTATCGTCAGAAATAATACTGAAGAATTTCATGAAAGTTTGGGCCATAATTATCAATGTCATTTTAAAAACTGAATTACAAATAATTTTGAAAATTTAGAAGTCTTGGTCATTAACATTATTGTCTGCAACAATGTTATCTAGTTTATTATTGTCAATGTTCATATGTTCTTTCAAGTATTTAATACTATCATCATCCTCTTCTTAATCTGCATCATCTTCATCGTCATTGAAATTTGACTGTAGACCATCTATATTGTTACCAGATGTATAATTTGGATCATCATTTTCTATACCATCCATATTGTTGTCTTCCATAAAATCATCTAACTCTGGATTGTTGTCTTCTTGTGTCTGAACATAACCATCTTCAACATCATCATGGATGTTAATTTCTTCGATGTTATGTAATCCATCTCTCTCATTTTGTTGGACACCATTGTTTTGCTCAATATACACTAATGCATCGTCAAATACATGCCTTAATCTTGGATCATAATGTATGACATATATCCATTTCGGGCCCAAAATATCTTCATATAAAAATACCTGCACATGAAGGACATACATATATTAGAAATATCTTATAACACTTATATTTATTAATAAAGACATATATTATCACAAAAAATATGAATCAATAGATTAATGATTTCTATTGCTTCTTATTTGAGTTAAAGAAATACTTGCTCACAATGAATTGGTAGAACATAATGCTCCTTATCCTCCAATAGGAACCTCAAGGAATCTATAGAAAACAATCCACTATGGGTATCATGTCTTCGTTTCCTCCCAAATGCTTCATACCATCTACACTTAAAGATACAACATTTAAAAGAGCAGTTTTCCAACTCAATAATTTCTTGGATTTTTCCAACATATTGTAGATTCCATTCAATAATATTCTTATCTTTTGAGCTTGCTCGACTCGATTGCTTAAAATCAACAATGATTCCACAATCAAAGGATCGTCTCTTTACATCTACACTTTCTACATGATAATGTCGTCCATATGCCCACATTATAGGACATTTCCTTGCCCGTGAAAGACCATTTATTTCAGTGAAAACAAATATAATGATGAATATTAAAATAGTTAATAGTGTCAAAACTGTAAGGAAAAAACATTTTGTAAAATTCCAACTATACCTTTTTTTCACATCCTCTACGCATGTTGATTTCATCGTCTATTATATTTGAATCTATACATGCATCTTCTATTTTATTTTGAATTTGTTTAGTAACCCATTCTAGAGTGCAATGTTTGCCCCATTCCCCAAGAACATCACTAGGAAGTGGAGTGTTCCTTGGGTTGGATCTCTTAAACTGTCTCCTTTCTTCTAACACTTCTTCTCTCTTTTTATCATGCAAATCAATCCATTTGTTCATAAATCCCATGTGGTACATAATGAACTTGTTGAGTATTGCACTTTCATCTACGCCTATTACATTTCAACATGTTTATTTCAAACTCCAAATGTTATTCAGTTAATTTGAAAAATAAATTACAGAGCATATTAATGATTGCAAGGAAAACAATGACATTAATGATCATGAATTTAATTACTAATTTCTACTTGAACACCATTATATTGTCTTTTTTCTCCATCAATAATATTTGATGCTCATTCTTCATCCCAAAAGCGTGGCCCATCTTCAAAATCATTACCAAGGAATTCACATAGGAAGAAACATGCTTCATTCAATACATACCCTTCATCCATAGAACCCTCTAGATGTGCCTTTTATCAGACATATATTTTTAGAGTTTTCATATACCTTTGAAAGAAAAACATACACCTCGTTGATACGACACCTACCAATTCAATGTCATCGACTAGGTGTATAAGTAAATGGACTTGTAGGTCCATGAAACTTGTAGGGAGGTCCTTCTCAAATACACTTACAATTTCTGCAATTTCCTTATTCCATTTTGGTACTTCACATTCATGGATCTCCTTGGAGGTTACCCACCTATTATAATAATAATAAATTAGTATGAACCTTTAGTGAAAAATTAAAATGGAATATAATATCTCCATGTCTCTTACACATGAACGTTTCATACCACATACCTTGTAAATGTTGACAATCGACTTATGGCATTCCTTAAGTCAATGGTAAGACATGAATCCTCCCTAATTTCCAATGACATGATATGCTATCAAACACATTCATCAGAGGTCATTAGTAATTTTTCACACAACAAAATATCAAAATATATTTAGTACTAAATCAATGTTACCGGTAAAACTTAAATGATGATATATAATACCTTCAGAAAATTATGAAAATCATGTGTTTTAAATACTTTGATATGTCCATCAACTGTAAAATATGCATCCAATGATGACCCATAGCCAGTAGGTGTCCTTATTGAACATATGGCATTTTTTAGTTGGTCTAGCTCTCTTTTTTTCAAAATCCATGGAGCTTCTACATATGTTTCATTTTCCCTATTTGGCCACAAATGTCTTCTATCAAATTTGGTATGTGAAAAAGAAATATCTCTCCTTGAAGATAAGGTGTCCTTATATTTTCTTGATATATGTTAAAATATAGAATCTGGGACATTTTTGAAGATGTGCATAGGATCTAATAGGTGATATATTAATAGATCCTTCCAATAAGGGAGCTCATAAAATATGGATTTCCTTTTCATTCCTTCTGGTATATTAAATACAATATGTTTTGGTTCTTCAATTGAATCAACCCGATCAAAAAAATCCTCCCAACCTTTAAATTCAACATCTGCATACTTCTTAATCCAATCACCTAGACCCATAATCATTGGAGGGCCTCTATTTTCAACGTTTCCATCAAATTGATTCTTTAGAAGATTTCTAAACTTATGATCTGTTGGTAGAAAAACCTTGTTGTTTGCATAAACAAATTTATGTAGATATTTAGAATACCTCCCTTGAAATTGATCTACACATCTTGGACATGCAAATATACCCTTTGTTTGAAGCTGTGCAATTCAATAATTAATGCTAATAGCATTATAATAATAGTATAAAAGTAAGTATGAAAGTTGGGATGCAAATAAATTATGACTGTGAATACGTAAATATTTTATCTTACCAGAACAGACACCAAGTCCTTGGAAATCATGAATAGTCCAACATAGCACACCATACAACATGAAGGACCTATTTGATGGAGGGTGTGGTATTTCATACATTCTTATTCCTTTCCATAGTAGTTTCATCTCATCAATAAAAGGCGCAATATAAACATCCACATTTTTAACTTGATGTTTTCCTGGAACAATGAGAGTTAGCATAAGGTGCTCCTTTATAACACTCATCCATGGGGGAATATTGTATACTAACAATCTGACTGGCCAAACACAATAATTTGATTTGAGGAAAGAGAATGGGCACACTCCATTAATTGCAATACCAAACCTAATACTATGTGGTTCATCTTTGAGTTTACTTGGCCATTTTTCTTCTATGTGTTTCATTGCTTTGGAGTCAGTCGAGATTCACATGAATCCATATTTACTCCTATTCTTTTCATTCTAGTCCATCAATTGTGCAAGTGACTTGCAACGAAACATTCAGTGAAGTCTAGGTATAATTGGCATGTGACGTAAAAAAAATATTGGAACTGTAGGACCTTGTACATTTGTATGATATCTTTTCTCTTTGCATACAAGACATTCTACCTTTTTTTGATATTCACCTGTGTATAAAATGAAATCATTTTTACATGAATGATTTTTTTTTATATTCAATCCCCAACTCATCCAACAACTGACGTGCTTCTCTGCAAGTTGATGGCAACACATTCTCTTCAAGGAATATTTTACTTTTTAGTGCCCTGTAAGATTGCCAGAGATTAAATCAATTAAATGTTTTATTTATGATGAACATGTTTGATATGTCAATCTGTGTTAAGAACCAAACATCAATATAGCATATAAAAACCTCAGCAAAAGTACTCAACGCCTTGAAAAAGAGATAATTTCAGATAATAAGCCTCTTCGAGGGGGCAACCTCCTTTTACCCCACTTAAATGTTCAAGTACA
>SNQJ01S0058379.1:0-43040 GCA_010110895.2 Picea sitchensis | reverse complement strand
GGTACAGGTTTACAATGGTATATCTCACAGTGATAGTGTGACAGTGGTTCCATCATTCTACTTCTACTTCAGGGTGGCAGGACAGGGCAAGGACAAGTGGTTGTAGCCACCTTTCGGTTGTAGCCAGAGAACATAGGGGGTTGTAGCCAAAGAAATGGGGAGTTGAAGCTTCCCTCAGGTTGTAGCCTGAGAAACTAGGGGGTTGGAGCCTCTTTCCAGTTGAAGCTAGAAAACAAAGGAATTTGGTGCTTCCAATGAATGTAATTCTTCAAGACATATAAGAAAAATCATTCTATGGTTTTCTCCCAATTTGGGTTTCCACGTAAAACAATGGTGTACTGTGTATGTGTATGAATGTTCATTTGTTCATTTCTTATTTACTCTACAATTATTGGATAATAATGCTTCATTGATATAACACTTGGATTATATGGTTAAAAGGGATTAAATTTCTCTATTACTGATTCATGCCCCCTCTCGGTAATCCAACAGAACCAGTGACTGGTAGCCTTGAACTATCTTCTCCAACATTTTCTGCATCTGGTTTTTTTATTGTAGTTGTAAACATGGTGACAAATGATCGGGAGCTTAGGGCTTTCTCTTTAGGATTCAAATTCTGATATGATTCACCCACTCATGATAGTAAAAAATAATAAAATGGTATTTACAATGATCTTAAGTGAGAAATGACTCTATTCAAGTGAAAAGTAGTGCTGGAGCATTTTGCCATTGACAAGTCCACCTAGAAGATCTGCTCCATCCATATCCTTAATCAAGAATGCATTATTTCCTCTTTAAGCATGGATTATGTAAGGAACTTTCCATAAATGATCAAATTTGGCATGGTTACCTTTCTCTTCTTTCCTTGAATCCCATTTCAACACCTTGTCTCCTATCTAGAAATCATCAACCTTGGTTCTTTTATCATAGATCTTCTTAATGTTCTCATGGATCACTTGAGTTTTATTGTAAACTTTTTCTTTGAATTGTTGTAGCTGTATGGTTTGATTTATTCTCCTCTAGATGTCATTAGGTTCTGTTTGTACTTCCTGCATCATTTCCATAACAGGGACACCTAAATAAGTCAGAAAAAAAAACATCCATTCCATGAACCAATTGGTATGGGGACATGCCAATTGATCTCTTAGTAGTAAGTCTGCTAGCCCATAATGCATTGACTATCTTGTTGTTCCATGACTTCTTGTTATCTTGGAACGATGTTTTGATGACATTAACCGAACTTTTGTTGGAAGACTCTGCTAATCCATTCCCTTGAGGGTAATAGGAAGTAGAGTGTACTAAAGTAATTCAATATTTTCTGCAAAACTCCACCATATTATTTGATTTGAATTTTGTTGCATTATCAATGATGATATTCCTGGGACATCCAAATCTTGAAAGAATATTAGTTTCTAAAAATTTAATAATCACAACGTCAGTAGCTTTCCTTGTAGGTACAACTTCAATCCATTTGGTAAAATAGTCAGTGGTTGTAAGGATATATTTGTGTTGGCCTGATGATGGTGGATGAATTTATCCAATGAAATCCAAACCCCACTATTGAAAAATTGTTTCAACTGATATCAATTTCAATGGTAAAGGCAACAGTTTCCTTTTTCCTTGAAAAATTTGACAGTTATGACATGAGGTAAATTTTTTATGAACATCTGCAAATAAGGTTGGCCAGTAAAAACCAACTCTTAAGATTTTGTTGGCACTAGTCTTCCAGTTCAACTATCCACCACAATCTCGTTCATGAAATTCCTACATAAATTTATCTGCCTCATATTTCAGTAAACAGTTTAGTAAAATTCCTCCAACATCCTTCCAATATAAATTGCCATCTAAAATACAAAATTTCATAGATTTGAGTTTAAGAAACCTAGCTTTAGTCTTGGTCAAACCAAGAGGATCTTTTAAATGATGTAAGACAAAAATCAGGTCTACGTACCAAGGAGAGGCTGCAAAATCCTCTATTACTTGTGGAGTCACCTGCTCTTCTTGTTCATCCAGTGGAACTAGAAAATTTATATCCAAAGCATGAAAATTAGATTCAATTTATATCCAAATCATGGAAATTAGATTCAACCATTAATTTAGCTAGTCCCTGACCTTTAATGAGTTTCGTAGGTTTGATTTCAATATCATATTCAAGGATAATAGCAATCCATTTACCTCTTTTCCCATCAGGATTATTTTGGGTCATAATTTCTTTCATGACAAGTTTGGAACATAAGCAATTATATGTGAATGAAGAATGTAGACTCTAAAATCTTTGGTTCCTTTTACCAGAGAGAATTCTTTATTTTTCATGATATTGTGTTTCAGCGTAACATCTCTCAAGGATTGACTAAAGAAAGCAATAGGTTGTTCATGGCCTTCATTATTTTTCTTCAAGAGCACTGTTGCAATAGTATGTTCAGAGGCAAATGAGAAAATAAGGAAACCTTTCGTTAAATCAGGGTTGATCAACACAAGGGATCTTGTTAAGGCTTGTTTTAGTTGATCAAATGATTTTTTTTCCTCTGTAGTCCATTTTATTGTAGTGTCTTTCTTCAACATGTTTGTTATATTTCTTAGAAGTTCTGTCAGATTGGGGATAAGTATCCTTAGAATTTTTTTTTTCCAATGAAATGTTGGAGTTCTTTTATATTCCTAGGAGGACCTATCTTTATAATATATTCAATTTTTCTAGGATCAATTTTGATTCCATTCTTTGAGATGATATGTCCTATAAGTTTTCCTTCTTCTAAGACAAATAATGTTTTCTTTGGGTTGAAGAAAATTCCAAATTTCCTGCATTTTTCAAAGACTCTTCTGAGGTGGATAAAATGTTCTTCATCCGTCTTCGAAAAAATAGTGATATCATCAAGATATATAAATATGAACCTGCCTAGTTCATCCACAAAATCAATATCCATTGTTCTTTGAAATGTAGCTCCAACAATCATTAATCCAAAAGGAATTTTCACATACATGAAAGTACCCCAAGGTGTAGTAAATGTTGTTTTTTCTTGTTCTTCAAGATGGACTAAAACTTGATTGTAACTAGAAAAACTGTACAATAGAGAAATTCTACTGGACCCAACCTCCTTCTGCAAAATTTGATCCATTTTAGGAAAAGGGTAGTTATCTTTGAGGGAGACCTTATTAAGATTTATGAAATCAATGCAAAGTATAATTTCTACACTCTTTTTTCTAGTCGGAACTAAATTTTATACCCACTTAGAAAATCTTAATGAGACAATGATCTTAGCGCCATACATATTTTTGAAATCTTTTTCAATCAGAGGCATCAACCTTGGGTTAATCCTCCTATGTTTTTTTTTAAAGGTTTTTGGTCTTCTTTTATAGGAATTTTATGTTGTATAATGTTGGTGTCATAAGATTTCAAATCTTCCTAACTCCATGCAAATACATTTATGAATTCTTTGAAAATGTTTATGTATTTATTGTTTTCAGCAGGGGATGAAGATTTAGATAGTTTAATCATTTTTTGCTCTTGTTCAGTTCCTATGTTGGAGTCTTCAACTTCAGCTCCAATAGTTTCAATTTTAGGCTTTTTGGCTAGATCATTAAAATCAAACAACTCCTCTAAGGGGATAACCCTCTAGGAAAAACATTATCTTTCAATTGTAATATTTCCTATACTTCTTGTTTTTTATCTATTTCTCTTGATTATATCTCATCCACACTTTCTCCTTAATCATCAAAATCTACATCTATATTGGCACACTCAAATTCATTCTTTGATTGTAAAAAAAATTCAATTTGTTCATCATTTCCAAAGACTTGCCAATATGTGATGCTATCCGGGACAACTGGTCTATTCTTTACTTCAAATGTGTATTGCTGACTAGGACGGTAGGGTATTTTGTAGGTACTTGCTGAGGTAGACAAACCACTAGCTATAATGTTCTGGTTTCTGGGAATGGCTGATAAGTCATACTCAATAAAGCATTCTAGAAAATCTAGGACAACATTCATGTATGCTCTCAATCATGGGTGTTTAGTAGAGTATTCACCTATGATTTGTTTTATTATCAGTTCATAGTCACCACGAATTGAAATTATTCTGGTACCAATCTTCTTTAAAAGTTGCAACCCTAGGATTAAGGCTTCATATTCATTTATATTGTTGGTACATTGGAAGTTTAGCTTATAGGAATGTCCTTCTGAGTGGTTGGTTTCTGAATTTAATACCCATACACCTGCTCTCGACCTTTCCTTACTAACATCCCCATCAAAATCTAAGTTCCACGGAGGTTCATTTTGTTTATTAGGTTCCACCATAACTGTTTTTTCTTCTTCAATTTTATCAACATCATTTTCTAAATTGGCAATGTGTTTTCCTATGTCCCCATCATTGCACAAAATAAAAGAATCAAGGTCTGAATGAACAAAATATAAGGTGTAATTTTGTGGTGTATCCTGACTACTAACCACGTATTTCATCAATGTTTCTCTATATAATCTCCTATGTTGACCAAACAATGGAATGGTAGCATAAGTCATGTCCAGTTAAAGGTTTCCTTGTAACTTAGCTACCCATGAGCGAGACAATAACATTCCATATATAGGAGGTATATAAGAAACAATTATGTCCATTACCAAGCTCTTGGTTGGTATTTTTGCTAAAGTGACACTCAAATATTTAATGAGACCTATGAATTTTACCTTACTTGAATCAAAATAATACAAACCTTTGTATGGTATAGTGATATCAAGTCCTAATTTTTCCATACAGCCTTAGGCATAAGGTTGTGGGAAGCACCAAAGTCAAACATTACATTGTGTGGAGTTTTGCATGAATGTTTAAAATGATGTAGAATGGGGGGACAATTCCATTTTCAGGTTTTCCATCGACTTCGGGACCAAATAATTGTTCTGGTTGATCATCAATAAAATTTACTGTGTCTGTACCTTCCTCTATGTTAAGAGATTTTATCACTTGTGATATATATGCATTATTATTCATGAGCTCTGTTAGAGGAATGGGTATCTTGATATTTTCTAATTCATTTTATATGTTGAATTATGTTTGAGTTTTATTTGGGTTAGGGACATCTTGTTTCTCAACAACATTTTTTTGTGAAATATCTTTGGGTTGGTTGGTAGAGGGAATATTAGTTTGAGTTGTTTTTGAGACAATATTAGATGTTTTTTTGGTTGGAACTTTTGTGTTCTTTTTAGGAGGAATGTCATGAATTTTCTTAGAATATGTGTCAACTATCCTTTTAGTGGAATTATCAAGATTTTTCTTGGTAGGATTATCAGTTGATGTCTTACTTAGATTATACTGCCTATGGACCTCCATAATTATGTTTTCAAAACCTTGTTTATAATATTCTGATTCCTCGTGATCAACTTTAGTTTGTGAAAGAAGGAAAATATATTGATCTTCTTGAGTGAGAAGCACATAATCATTATCATTTATTCCCATCAAATTGATATGAACATCATCAAGATCTTCAACTATTTCTTCCCCTTCATCAACATAATTTTCCTGAAATGGAGGCATGATCTGTTGATATGGACCTCTTTGTTCTCTTTATTCTCTTTGTCTGATTTGGGGTTCGTTTCTCCTAAAATTAGGATTTATTATTTGGGGGCCAGGATTATTTTCTATAGGAGGAGTCTTATTAGCAATGCCTAACTTGTCCATCATCCTTTCCATGGTTCTAACTAAAGAGTCTATTTTTTCATCAGAAGAAGAGGCAAATGGTTCTTTTTTTATAGTTACTCTCCTCTCTGTTCTAAGTCTATCCCTCTTAGCTAACAGATTGGCCTCTACAATCACAACGTCCCTCTAAATCTCTTCCAAGGTTGCATGATTTATTTCTCTCAATTGATAAGACATGTCAACATCAAAACCATCAGGGAATTTAATGAAAGGTAAACTTTGAGGGGGCTTAATGTTTGTTGGAATTGCATTGTAAATATTTTTAAATCTAGTGAAATAATCCTACACACTTTCCCTAAGGGATCTTTTAATACTTTCATATTCAGATAAAATCTAAAGTGGATTTTTCTTAACTTCCCATCTATTGAGGAATGATTGGTGAAAAGTAATAATGTCATTTAGACTAGCAACTGGTAAGGCTTTGAACCATTTCCTAACTTCTCCATTTAATCTTTGGGAAAACAATCTCATTTTGAAATATTCCTCATATAGTTCTTGCAGGTCAAAAAAGTCATTCATCTTATCGACATGTTGTTTTGCAGTCATAGTTTCAATGCCATCAAACTGAGGAATCCTAGTTTGATTGTCTTGGGGCATATTATGTAAAGGAGCAACTAAAACGAGGGGAGCATATATTGTTGCCATGATTGGTATATGAGGATGGATAGTAGATGAACATGTGGAAGGTGTAGATGTGGGAACTCCTATAATAGGTTGGACCATTGTCTGTGAAGTTATTGGAGAAGTAGTGGAAAATATAGAAGAAGAAGGACCGATATATGTAGGATGAATCATTTGAGAATTAATAGATGATGCGAAAATGGTCAGGGAAGAAATTTCAACATGTTGTTGAATATAGGCTTCATGTAAATCTTGATTAAAGTTTGATGCTAGATCTTGTAAATTTTCAAAATTTTGGAGGATTTGTTGATCAAGATCTGATTAAAGATATTGTCTTTTAGATGTATCGGGTTGTAGAATATATTTTTTTAATATTGTTTCATCCATGAAACTCTCATATTTGGTTCTGAATAGAATATGCTCAAATGGTAGATCAAACTGAATATCCTAGATTGTGACAAATTTCTCTGGGAGAGAGGTTTCCCTAGACATGGGACTACTGCTCCCTTGACTTTCTGCTAAACTTCTTTTCCTAATCAATTTTTCAGGGTCATCTACAACTTTTACAGGTTTTGGATCGGGATGGGATCGTGTGTGAATTATTTTTGGAGCCACAACTAAAACTTTAAACACACTACTTAACTATTTACAAATTTTACAACCTATAAACATTTTATTTCTAAATATTTTTTTTTTTGTAAGTAAGCATTTTGTATTATATATAAAAGTCCTTCTTAGAACTAGGATCAAGAGTACATAAACTGATTCAATCGGTTGTAATTACTGAACTGATCCATAAGGAGAAACCAGTTCAGCCAACCGTATAAAGCAAGTAGCAAAAATTTCTAACAGTTCTAGAGAAAACCAGTCAATTTAACTACCATGAGAGCCACTAGAGCTAAAGTAAGGAACAAGCTTTGTATAATATGGGACATACTCGGGAAGGAGGCCGGGCCAGGGTTCCTCGATGACAGGTGTCCCATCGGGAGTCCACTGCATGTCTGTGGCGTCGTTTCCCTTGTCCCCGTAATCTGCTATCCTGACGCTTACCATCGATGTGTGCACCTGGAAACTGGTGTCTTTCTCCTCCGCTATCGCTGCCGGAACTGCATCTTCGTCCCCGACTACATTGCTTGCCGGGGTCTCCTTCCTCGCGAGAGCATTCATGGGCACTGGTTTACCTGACTTCCCATCAGAATGCGGGCTTCCTTCTGTGGCATCTTGCTGATGGCTGCTCTCGTGGTCGCTGGCAGTGAGAGGTGCATCACTGGAATCCTTAGGAGAGGCTGCAGGGGGAGTGGCGAGAAACTGGAGAAGGACTGACAGCCTTCCCTCCATTTGTTGGACATGGAACTGGAGGTCATTTACTCCATCTCGGAGCTCAAAAACTAAGTCATACAGAATTACGGAGCGTTCACGTGGTTGATTGGGAGAGGGCATCTTCAGATTGCTACAGGGTCGACCATGGTTCGGCGCCAGGGTAGGAGGGGAATGCTTGACAGAGGGAGGAAGCCATGTCGGGATCCAGGAGGTATCAACGACAGCCAAACAATCAAGAGCTGGGGTAGGTGAACCAGAGGGCGAGGAGGAGGTGCGAGGGCATCGAGGGTGCCAGGGAGAGCCCCTACACGGGCGCAAGCGTTTCCGTGACATGGTGAATCCTGGCGTCTGCAGAAATTTTGTAGAGCCAAGGTGGAGGATGAGGAATGCCCAAAAGACCATGAAAACCACAGGACCGGAGTCAAAACCAAACAGCCAGGCAGTAACACAAAAAGGACTCTGCATAACTCTATGCGTAAAGGTGGTCGAGGGGGGTTGGTTTAATGCCCCTCCCATCGGCTTTGAATGCAAATTAATGCTCGGGGGTGGTGGCTACAGTGGGCACGAGCCGAGCACATGGCTCCGTGCTTCGCTGGCCTCCCCCTTCCACTTCTGCGCGCCAGGTGTTGGGCACTAACACCCCATCTGGGTGTATTTCTAAATATTTGAATCCTTGATTTTCAAGAAATAATTTTTTCTTGTTGGGGAAAAGAATCTATAGAAGTTGAAAATTTATTCCTCCCTAGTATGGTCACCACTATGTTATCACTCTATAATTTCTATAGGTTGTAGAATAAAGGACAAAGGTAACCACAAAACTACTTTGGAAGCTGGAATCTAGCCCTGCCAACTTCAGAGACAGATCTCTCTGTAAGATTCAGATCTGTTTAGGTTAAAATATTAGGCTAGTTATTATAGTTCAATATTTGTTTGTTTGTTTTGAATTGTTTGGTTGATTAAATGCTTAAATTACCATTGGGATATGGGGTCTATCTCTTAAAATAGGGATCGGTTTCATATTTTTATAAAGTTTCTTCACATGGCAATGTAGTTAAACTGTTTGGATCTTGTAAGTTTGGATGAAGTGAATAGGAATAAGTGAAAGGAATTCCATCAAGTAAAATAGCAATTAGGAATTCATTTTACTTAATTTTAGTTGAAATCATAGAAATTATTCAAAGCCAGAAACATAGTATATTAAAATAAGTTATATTCATCAACCTTCTTTTGAATAATTAGGATTAGAAACACATAAGCATGATAAGAGAGAAAGGAAAACATAAACATATATAGTTGCACTTCACCAACAGTTTGACACAAGAATCCTGTGAAAGAGCCTTTTTTATTACTGATCAATCCACTTGAATTATACAAAATAGCTTTCTTGGATGCAAAAATTAACCCTGCATACTTCAAAATGAGAAGAATTTATACTATTATTTAAAAAATATCATGTCATAATTGATCAAGATATATTTTAGGAATATCTAAACTAACTATATCTCTAGTTACAAAAATATAGGAATTTTCCAGATCTGTTCATATTCCTAGTGCCATTTTGATGGAGACTGTTGATAATTTTTCCCTTTGACTTCTACTTAAATGTTGTTCCTTGCTGTTGAAGAGTAGAACCCATCTTTACTCAAGTAACTCACACAATTTGTCCCACCTTTTTTTACTTGGGATTGATATCTTGAGTAATTTCCTGTAAATTTCATCCATCTCTGTCTATTTAGACAAAGTGGGTTTGGTGATGAAAATGTGTTTGATCTCATGATGAATGCTCAAATCAAACATGAGTGTTTCCAGGAATTCTTTCCCAGTGATGCTTCCTTGTATTCCTGCAAATTTTGAATTATCTTTTTCCACTGTGTTTAATTTATGGTGGTTAACTTGTCATTTAACACTAATAAACCAGGTAGTCCTTTCTTGTTTATCACCTCAAATTTGTTGAAGAACCTCTGCACACCTATTTACATAACCTGACATTTTTCTTCTAACTGCAACATGAGTTTTTTCTTAGTTAGAACCTTTTTTATTTCCATGATAGTTTCAATTTTTTCCTCTATCTATAGCTCCTCTAACTCATGTTTGTTTTTAGAATTTAAAAACCTGATGAGATATATGGATTCTATTGGTTTTTCTCCCAGTTCTTCCTTAATTATTTCAATGGCTCCTCTATCTATCTAAATTAACTCATGTTTCTCAAAGATAATCTATATAGAAGGCCAAATCTTTGTCATAGATTTATTTATGTATATCCATATATTTTCCTTAGCTTTGTCTAAGGTATTATCCATGGTTATTTATTTTCCTAACTATTGTAGTCGTTTGTTGAGCCTTTGAGATTTATGTATTTCTTCATGATGACAAGTATCGATCCTTGATTTTTTTTCCTATAATGACTTTACTTCTTCCTGTAACTTTTTTATTTCTACTCCTTGTATGGAAATGTCCTCCATAGATTTCACCATTTTATCTAAGGCATCTGGAATTTGTGTTGGGGTTGATGTTGATGTAGAAAATTATTTTTTTCTTATCCCTACCAGTGGCACTTCATCTAGTGGAACTATGGTCAACTGTGCATTCTTCTCTTTTTCCTTGATCAACTTATCCATTTCTGCTTCCATTTCCCTAATCTGTGATTTTTTCTCCATAATCAATTTTCACATTTCTTCTGTTTTGGCTCTCTGTCTCAACCACCTCTTTAGTCTATGAATCCTCAGTTGCTGGAAGTTTCAACTGTTTCCTGAGTGATTCAATGTTAGCATTCTTAATCTTAATCAAATCTTCTGCTACTTTGACATTAGTTGGTTCATATTCAATCTTGAGTACTAATTCCTCTAATGATTTTATCTTATTATCCTTTTCCAAAGAAGAGATCTTTTCAATCTTTAATTGAGACTGGATATTAGTCAGTGATACCTATAATTTGGAAGCTATCATTGTAGTGTTTGTCAGGGTTGAAAAAATTATCTCCCTGTCTGTCTGTGCATATCCAGCTGATCAATGGGATGGACATCCTTTATATCAAATTCAAATGAAGTCTTCTTGTAATAATTGTAATAAGTTGTTGTCTTTGGATAGGGGATCTGTGCCTGTAAGAATTCCATTTGCATTATTTCCTTCACTGTGTCAAAAGATGACAAAAGTCTGTGCTGAGCAGTAGAAGTATGTTTACAAAATTGATTATAAGTACTACTTTTGAGAAGCTCATTCTTTTTCTTAATTTCCTTATAATTATAAAAAATATTTGACTCATTTCCTCCATGAATTGATTCATAAGTTAGAGTTGTGTCTGGATTCCTTTGTGAATCTGATGATGATGGAGATATTGTAAATAAATTGGTTGACTGTGTTGAAGAGTTTGGTCCTTCCCAGACTATTGTAGACTATATTTCTCCCTCTTTAAGAAAACATGTTGTAGGAATGGTTTTAGTATTCTTCCTATATATTTGAAAATAATCTATTGAGACCTCTGTGACTGAAGGAGAGTCTGCATTCCTCGATATTTTATTTGCATGTTTCTAAGGTGTGATGGTCTATGAAGTGGTCATAGACAAAATTTATTCTTCTTCTTCTTGCAAGGTGTTCTCTTCCCACTGAGCCTGGTTCATGTATTTCTGAATCTCTGGCCTTTATGTATGCATATAGGGAGTGGTCTTATGTTTGGTCCTCAACTCAAAAATCATGCCAAATGGTTCATATGACCAAGAAAATCTTAGAGTAAACTTCAGATTTCTTAAGAGGATGTATTCTTCTTCACCTTCTTCTTTGTTGTTGCAAATAAATGGTGTTATCTGAGTTTTAATTATGAACTGAGATTTATTCTTGGATGCTATGAAGTAGATTTCATATAAATTTATCATATGCCTTATGTACTCCAATGAAAAAATCCTCATTGGGATGTATTTAGTAAACTTGTATGGTGGTAGCTCACATCCATACACCCTTATTTTTGTATAATTATAGTATAAATACCAGTCACCTATATTGGCCTTCTCAGTTAGATGTAAAAAATTCTGAATTTCTTCACTAACCCTGGGTTATGTACTATTGCTCAATAAACAAGTAGCTGGATAAATGAATTGATCAATAAAATCTTTGAAACTGTACTCCACTGAGTTCTTTCTCACCAATGAATTCTAAAATATGACTGACTGTGGGATTCCTTGTGCATTTATCTTATGGAGTGCGAAAGGGAACATGTCTTCTTAATAAAATATGAACATATAAACCAAAATTGAAGAATACTTGAACATTACTTCAGTTTGACACTTAAGAAATTGTTCATGAATGTTTTCAGCCAAGAATTGACTGAAATTGAAGTTCATGGAAACCTTTTCTTCTCTAGAGAAAATGGATATAAAACCTAAAATAGGTTCATATGCCCATTCATTAGAATAATATCCTAATAGACATGAGAGCATGGTGATAATATGATTAGCCTTCTCTGGTAAAATAGAAGAGGGGTATGGTGGATTTTTCTTAGGTAGCTGGGCATCTTCAGGGAAGAAAATTTCAAAAATTTGGGCTCTCTAGGAAAAGGTCAATTTCTGATAGAATTTATTTAGGGCTTCGATAGAGAAAGGGGTGGCAGAGTCATTTTGATGGATATGAAACATTTGGTTAATGGTCTTAGTAGTAATTGTAAACAAAATTTCACCATTGTGAGATGTAATGGCTCTTTGGATTGGTAGGTAACTAGCTTGGCATTTAAGAACGAATTCAGGGAAAGGGTAGGTTTGGGGAAACATATAGAGGGGTAAATTGGATTCCCAGAGTCCAATTTCGTCACTCTGGTCAATGAAATTATCCTTCATCTAGCAATGTAATTCGAGTAAATAAAATTCACACTTTGTATCTATAACTTTATAATCTCTGTCTACCAGAAGAATGTGGTCAAGGTTAATTGGAGGGGGAAACATTGGATTTTCAGAGGCATCGACAGAATTTCCTTTCGGAGCCATAATTGAAAGACTGACAATGGAATAGGTTAGCAATGTTGTAATTACTAGGAATATAACTCTCCATTTGAAAGTAAGTGATGGCGGTGGTAGTCTGACAACAATATTTTCTCTTTATTCATGGGTTCTCAGTTAGCAAATAGTGTAACAGGGGGAAAACATGGTTTTTTGTATGTGCGCGGATATTCGTTAGGGCGCGAGACCATTATGGGAGAACTAATGTTCATGGGGGAAGGGGTTAATTGGATAACGTATAGGAGGTGTGGGGACATGTGTAGAGTAGGGATAGGGGAAGAAGCGACGGGAAGTTGAGTGATATCGGGAGTGAATTAGGAGGATTTTGGAGGGGGCGTAGGCAGTGTGTGGTAATAGGAGGGGGGGGGTGAAATGATGAGGGGATGCCACATTTGGTGGGGCCTGGGTGGGGAAAACTACTTTTAGGACCCCCCCTCTGTCGATAAAGGTAGTTAGTTTGGGGCGGGCGAAAAAAAAAGGACCATCGATCAGGAGGAGGGACGATGCCACCAACAAAGATCTGCGCAGAATTTATGCGCTACAAGACAAATTGTCTTATCAATTTTACAACTTTGGTTAAAATATATGCGCCATAAAGAAAATATTTTGTTTTAAAACCTTTACATTCTCATTTTGTTTTTCCCATACTAATATAACATATTTTTGTCAACTTAGGGTGCATTTTAATGTGCAGACCATTTTTAAGTTTCTCTGAAGGTAAAATTTATCTAACTTATATTCTATCCCATGCATCTAACTAATTAATCCATCTTAAACAATTGGACTAATTTTTCCCTCTACCTAACTATTTTAGCCAAGATCAAACAATTTGGCTAAAATTGTTTTCTGACCTAACAACAAAAATTGAAAATTGTTTGATCATGATTAAACTGTATGATTCAAACAAGGTGGCATTCAAATTTGCAACAATTTCACACATTTTTCTTTTCATGGGGTTTTCTTGTTTTTCTCTTTTTTCTTTTTCTTTTTTTTTCCTTTTTTCTTTTATTTTCTTCCCTCTTTTCATTTACATTTTTGTTTTTGTATTTTTCCTTTACTTTTGGAAATTATTTGCATAATGTAATATTATTTACAATATAAAATCCCTATAAGAATGATATCCAATCACCATGTGATGCTATGAACTATAAGACTCTAACATGTTATCTTGGTACATGCTTTGTAGAGGCGTGTGTTGGTGATGTTGGGAATCTATTTGAGAGGTGTCCTTGGTATATGATCCATGTGAGAGGATCTGGTTGAGTATCAATGATAGTGAGAGGTTGGATACAGTGATAGGTTGATAGGTTACATGTTTATGTGACAGTTTTAGTGAAAATGACAATGGTAGCGACAATTCCAATGATTGTGTTAGCGACAATTGGTCTACACTTATATTTCAAGGTGAAAGGATGGGGAAAGGAAAGGGGTTGTATCCTCCTTCGAGTTGGATCCATAAAATCATAGAGTTGGAGATTCCTTCAAGTTGGATCCTAAAAATCATGGGATTGTATCCTCTTTCTGGTTGGAGACAAATAATTCAGGGAGTTGTATCTTCCTTCAAGTTGGAGCCTGAGAATCGGGGGGTTGTATCCTCCTTATGGTTGGAGCCAGATAATTTAGGGAGTTGTATATTTCTTTCGGTTGGAGCCTATAAATAGGGGTTCACAACATCCTTTTAGTTGCAACTGGAGAATTGGGAAGTTGGTGCTTCCAATGAATGCATTCTTTGATATATAAGAAATAATTATGTGGTTTTCTCCCATTTGGTATTCCACCTAAATTATGGTGTACTATGTACTTTATGTGATGTTGATGTGATGTTTCTTATGTTTATATGATCACGATACACTGATGATATATTGTTGATTAAGTTAAATTTTATATGTTGTGGTTAAAATTTCTCATACTAGTTCACCCCCCCTCTCAGTATTCCATCAATTGGTATCAGAGTTGGTTCCTTCAGGAAACAATTTAACCACTGGAAGGAAGATCATGGAGAGCAACAAATTGTATAAAAATGGAATACCATAGTTAGATGGTGAGAATGTCTTGTAGTATGAGATGTGGAGAATCATTGTGGATTTTTTTTTAGAGTCACAAGGATATGATGTTTGGTACTCAGTTGTTAGAGGACACACTGGTTCAAAGAAGACAAAGACTTCATCTAAGAAATAATTGTAAAAGAACAACAAAATTGTAATGCATTTCATATTGGAAGGATTACCCGATTCGGTGAAAGTCAAAGTGGGATAATGTTCATTATCCAAAGAAATCCAGGACAAGATAAATTAAAGAAAATGCAAGTACATAACAAGAAGAAAAATTCTCTTCATGTCAGACAAATTCAGAAGAAGAAAATTGTTAAGAAGGTATAGTAGACCTTGAAGCAGAGTTAATCAGTTCTTTAGACTAATTGACAAAACAAAGGAAGAAGATCAAGTCTCTTTAGGAACAATTAGTCAAGAATAATTCTCAATAAAGTTTCAAAGAATCCCAACAGGTCATTGTGAAACTAAAATGTTAGCTAGAAGAAGCCAAAGTGATTGAAGAAAATATCACGAGTCAATTGAATGAAAAACAGTGTTTGGAAGCCAAAATTGCAACACAAATAAAGGAAGAAGAGGAGAGAGAGAATATTTTGACAGATCATATCAAGGAAAGAACTGAGGATTTAAACGATATTGAAGACGTATTTGGTCAATAAGAAAGAAGACTTGAAGAAGAAATTATCACATTGAAGACCAAAATTGAAGAAGCAAAGAGAAAAAAAGAAGTCATGAAGATTAATATGATGAAGAAAGAAAAAGAGGTTGAGAAGCTTGAAGAAGAACTTGTAACATTGAGAGTTAAAATCATCGAGATCATCAATAAGGTTGAAAGAGAGAAACATCCATACCATCAGTAAAGGAAGTTGATGAGAAAAGTCATAGGTTATTGGAAGGGAAAAATGAAGAGAAGCCTAATATTTATGCAGAAGTCATCAACGTTTAAATGACACAGGAGGAATGAAATCCCCTAGAGAAGAACATTCCAAAAGTGTAGAAAAATTAAGAAGAATATTACAGAAGAGACAGATCTATCAAAGAAGACACTATAAATTCAGAAAACAAAGAAGCTTCAATCTTGGTGAAGGAATCAACAGAAGAGAAGATCATGATCAACCAAGGAATGAATTCAAAAGGACTACATCATAAAGAATATCATCCACTCCCAGGTATAAAAAATTATTTTATGTTTATTATTTTAATTGTACTAACTTTGGATGTATGGTTGTAGATTGTAGAGAATCTGGAAAAATTGATACTTATGCGGCCCCACATAACATTGAATGTTACAAATGCCACAATTATGGTCACATAGTTCAGAATTGCAGAAGCATGATAGATACCTCCATGAAAGAAAACATTGATGTCAGATACATGAAGGTTTGCAGAAGAAAATAAAGACAAGAAGAGAAGGTAAATAAAGAATAGGTCCCAGAGATCACTTGATTCACCGTAGTACAAGAAAGAAGTGAAGAAGAGAAGGAACATGCCCAAGAAGTTTTACTCTCTAGAATTGTAGTGTAAGATCATAAAGAATCCATAGGAAAAAAGGAACAAGTCATAGTTAGGGAAAATGATTAGTCTACAGATGAAGAGTAAGATTACTCCTCATTAGGGAAGATTCCTCCATTGTTCTAAGCCATCAGTCTTGGAGACTCCAAAAATTATGAATGTTGAACATGGGGAGTCTATGAAACAACTCTACAAATCAAAGAACCATCCTTCAAGGAATGTGAATCATTTTCATAGACATATTCAGAGTGGTCAGATGGAAAAAGTAGAGAATGACAGATTGCTCGATTGAGAAGTAGTATTCCACACATGCATTTAGGCATGGATATATTAAGTGTAGGTTCTTCCAGACATATAGAGTGTGGTTTGTAGAATGAGAATACCAATGGACACAATTGATTTAGTTTGAAGAACATGAATATGTGATGATCAATTGCAATAGAGAATCCTTTATGATAGTTTGGTGAAAAATGGGTCAACATTGTGTACAGTGGAGTAGAAGAGTTATGGACAATTTGTGACATATGGACATAGATGGATTCATGATATGGTTAGCACGTACAAAAGATATGGGTCATAGAAGATGCATAATAGTGTATTGATAATTGGAATCGTCTATGGAAGTTATATAGTCACAAAGAAATCATTGAACAAGTATGGTCAAGTGAACATATAAAGAAATCAAGTAATGAATGTTTTTTTATATATGTCAGTGAATTACAAGAGGAAGCACCAATGGACAATTAGCAAGAACTGAAAGAGAGGAAATGAAACAATGATAGGTATCCCTACATTTATCTACACAACATATTTCAGAGAAGTCAAGGTAACATAAATCATCAGAGAAAGAGATCCAGAAAGGAAGATCAGTAGCATACATACAATGGGTGACATGCCGATAGGGGGAGTTTTATCCTTTTTCATGTGTTGAAAAAAGAGAAGTGAAACAACAAAGGCATGAAAATAGAGATAAAGAACATATGCATGAATATAGGGGGAGAAACCCCAAGGAGAGAGACCCTTTTCAATTGATTTCAAATGGGGAGAGTGAGAAACATTGATGAGGAGAAATGGTCACAGGGGGAGCATGAGTATTAGTTTTGACATCAATCTTTCCATGAATATTGGTGTTTCCATCAATGCCAAAGGAGGAGATTGTTGGAAAGTTGGTTTGGACAGTTGGTTTCCATTATTTTCAACTCTTGGAGATCAATGTCAAGCCTTGGAGAAGTTCAAAAGCCATATATATTTGGTTGATATTGATGGTGATTTAGTTGTCATTGATGGAGTGGTTGATGTCAAAAAATGTGATGGGTGCATTTGATGAACTCTACATGAAGCCACATAGGTATGTTTATGGTACCCAAAGTTGGTTGAGGAATATGAACATGAAGGATAATGATCATGCATGTAAGACACTCATGGATGGATAGTCCTCATCATGTCATTTTCAATGATAGGTGGTACGCTACATGGTTCCTCACAATTAAGGATTTATGAGGTCATGAATTTGGAAGCCCCAAAGATGGGTTAAGAATCCCCTATGGAAGCCCCAAATATGGTTTAATAATCCCTTAATTGGTTGCAAGTCATTAATGAAAGGGTAAAGTAGTTGTAACAAAAAAATTCAAGAAGCCCTAAAGTTAAGGAAATAAGTTACTTAGAAAGAGTATATATACACCTCAAGAATTCATTCATAAGTACATTCACACACACATTCGATTGAATATATTTTATGTGAGTAAGTTATTGTTATATGAGGTAAACAAGGAGATATGAGGTGAATTTCATAGGGAAGATGATGTGAAGAAGGACAAAATTCCAATGGAGGATGATGTCTTGTGAGGATGTGTTCTAAGGTATGTTTTTTTTTGTAAATAAAAAGGGGTGGGACCTGTTATATTGCTTTAATCAAAATACTAAAAAGTTGTTTGGGATGCCAATTGTCCCGCCTAGGTAGGAAACCGGGACATCTGGACATCCCCTGCCAGATGTCATCCTAGTCACAAAAATGACTAAGTTTACCATGCAACGTCCTGCCCGAAGGAAACCAGGACTTGCAGTCGTGGGTATACAACTGAGTATCATAAGTTATAGCTAAGAAAGACTGTAAACTAGATGGATCAAGGCCTAACTGAAAACAAGATAGTAAAACAAAAAACCAATTCTGGACTTCCATTGACCTGCTAGCCTGTGCACTTGTGCTGCTCCTTGGTCTGCTTCCATCCGGCTGGGAATGGATATGCACGCGCACAAGTTGGGCATTGTTGCCTCGGATGTGTCCTGGAGTGGGCTGCGAAATACATGTCCATTCTCTGTTCAATCCTCGTTAGCCTGAAGGTCTGGTCGTCCAGCAAGCTTCTGATCTCAAAGATAAGGCTGAGGCATTCCCAATTGGTTGAGAGCGGCTGCTCCTGGCTGTGACTTTTAGTTGAGTCCTTGTCGTACCCTGGTGGATTGTCCCTCATCGCCTCCCTGAACGAATCAGAGGGTAACTCTTCTTCTATATAGAAAGTGGGGTGGGGCGCTTCGGTGCAGTCGGCTTTGGGAGCTTCCATTTCGCCTGCAGACGAGGGTTGTCTACCCTGACCAAAGTCCGAAGATGGGTTCCAATTCTCGGGCACAGTGAACAACAGGTGCTCTGGTATGCTTTCTGGTATGCCCCCTTCTGGAGTCTCTTCGACCACATATGCCATGGGTGGCGTGCGTGGCCTCGCTTTCCTCCGTCGGGTGTCTATGGTGAGAGCTGCTTCAATTTTTTATTTCCGCTGCCTTCTGGATTTCACAGTGTACCATGTCGCGCCCCTCCGTGGTGTCCCACACAATTGTGGCATTGTGGAGGTATGGTGGGGTGCCCAATTGCTCCCCCGAGAGGTCGCTCTGCTTCCTATCACGAGAAGAATCCCTGGATGCGGCGCCTGCTCCTGCAAGTTCCCAGGAAATCGACGACGATTTGGCAGTTCTACTGGAGCTAGAATTGCCCAAAGTGGCTGGTGCTCTCCTCCAACAATCCGAACAATGAAAATGAACGCGAGCCGAACCGTCATGACTTTAATGGCTGGTGGAATGGTGCGAGCCTGACTGGTACGTCTCCCGCGAGCGAGAGGCCTCGTCGGGTTAATGCCATTATGCTGTTCCATGGCGGATTTAAATGTTGAGGGGACACGGGCCAGCTGATGTATTAATGCGGCATCCTGGCTGGCTCCCGCGTGGCAACCTCTCCCTACGTGTCACCCCATCCGGGGCGTGTTCTAAGGTATGTTATTTACAGGTCATCTTACAATTTTATCTATAACTTTATTTATAGAATGATTCATACAATGAAACTTGGAGATTGATAAGACATATCATGGTCCTTGTGGTAGAAATTTTAGCTTCTAGGTCGTTTCATTTTCTGAAATATACTTTGTGAAAAATAGGGTTTTTGGCTAGTCCTTAAACTAGTCTCAAACATGTGTTCCGGGTAAAAAAGTCATAACTTATTCATAGAGGATCCAATTTAAGTGAGAGAAAATTAATTATATATAGTACATTTCGTAGTATGATTTTTATTATTTTCATATCTATATATCAAATATTCCGCGCATGGCATGGTCTACAATTTCTCTCTATAGAATAAGCCGAAATTCAACGAGGTCTTCCATTTTTGCTATAACTTCTTTTCTGGGATGTTCCAAGTAGTGAAACTTGGAGGAACTACATATGCAATATTGAATAATATTGGGTATATGTTTCAGACCTTATCTAGTAAATGTACAAATTTATGCTTGTTGAAAATTAGGGTTTGTGACTAATCCAAAACTAGTCCCGTGAGACTAAGGTAAAGTTTGATGAAGATGTTATTCTCTTGTTGCTTAAGTTGAGGAAGGTCTGCAGATATGTGATCACATACACTAGGTCTATTAAAGAGTTACATGTATGTTTATATGCATGTTTTTAGGGGTAAATGTTGATGATATTATGGTGCATGCTTGAGGCAAGTGTTTGGTATATTGTTGAGGCATTGGCACATGCTTGAGGCACATATTAGGTGCATGGTTGAGGCATATACTTGGTATATGATCTTTTTTGTTTGGTAATTTGTTGAGGTACACCTTTGAGGGTGCTTTATTGATATTTTATATGGTACATGGTGTATGGCATGATTGAGTGATATGGTATATGGTTGAGAAACATTGTTGGTACATGGTATGGTACATGTGTTAATGTACATTGTTTATATACATGGTTGATACATGGTATGGTACATGATTGGTACTTGGTATGGTTTTGATGTACATGGATGATGGTTGAGGTATATGGTATAGTTTACAGTGCATGGTTGATGTAGGGTTTGACACAAGTGTTGATGCATGGTTGATGCGGGGTTTGGTACAGGTGGTGGTGCATGGTTGATGCATGGTTTGGTATAGGTGTTGGTGTGTGGTTGATTAACTTGTTGTGGTATAGGTTGTGGTACACAGTTGATGCTTGGAATGGTACAATTTTATTGTTTGGTACATGGTTGAGACACATATCTTGTGATGGTATGTTGGTGATCTTGGTACATGCTTGGTAGAGGCATCATGAATGTGTTGGTGATGTTGGGAATCTAGTTTAGAGGTGTCCTTGGTATATGATCCATGTGAGAGGATCTGGGTGAGTATCAATGATAGTGACATGTTGGATATAGTGAAAGGTTGATGTGATAGTGGTAGTGACAGTGGAAGTGACAGTGACAGTGGTAGTGATAGTGGTAGTGATTTTCGTAGTGAAAGTTGGTCTACACTTATATTTCAAGGAAGCAGGACACAGAAAGAAAAGAGGGTTGTATCCTCCTTCCAGTTGGAACTAGAGAATCATGGATTTGGAGCTTCCTTCAAGTTGGATACTAAGAATCAGGGGGTTATATCCTCCTTCTAGTTAGAGCCAGAGAATTTAGGTAGTCATAGCTTCCATTTGGTTGGAGTCTGAGAATCAGGAGGTTGTAGCCTTGTTCTGATCGGAGCCAAGGAATTTACAGAGTTGTAGATTCCTTCAGGTTGGAGCCTATAAATAGGGGGTCGTATCCTCCTTCCAGTTGTAGTTGGAGAATTGGAAAGTTGGTGCTTCCAATGAATGTATTCTTTGATATATAAGAAATCATTCTGTGGTTTTCTCCTAGTTGGGTTTCCACTTATATTATGGTGTATTGTGTACTTTATGTGATGTTGATGTGATGTTTCTTATGTTTATATTCTCATGATACATTGATGATATATTAATGATATACTAATGATATATTGTTGATTAAGTTAAAGTTTATATATTGTGGATAAAAGTGGTAAAAGTGCTCATACTAATTCACCCCCCCTCTCAATATTGGAAAAAACATTGTCATAGATAATAGAGTTGGAAGAGGACTAGTTTTTTGTAGGTTTCCATCAGTAAATTCAGAAAGCACACAGAAAAGCATGGCATGACATGCACATTAAACAAAAGAAGTTTCAAATAGGAGACTTACTTTTACTTTATGATAGCAAGTTTTTGTGGCACACTGAAAAGTTTTAGATGCATTGGTTAGGTCCATATGTGATGCGTTTTGTGACAAATGCAGGTGTTCTTCACTTGGAGAAATTCAATGGAGAAGTTGTTGAAGGACTGGTTAATGGTAGTCGACTTAAATGGTAGTTGGATGAGCGTGTAATATGTGTACCATAGTACTTGTATCATAGTGTATTATAGAAATAACAACAAAAGAAGAAAATAAATAAAATAATTTGAAGGTTGAAGTGATGTATAAGGTTAAACAAGTAAGGAGAGAAACTAGAAAGTGTTAGAGAGATGTATAAAGAGGAAGTAATTTTGCATAGGAAGGAGGGTTGAAGTGTGGCATAGATATACGCAAAATGGAGGAAAACACATTAAAAAACATACAAGATGGGAAAAAGCGCCAAATTTCATTTGATATTGATACCCTGTGCATGGTCACACCACTCGATCCATATGAAGGTGACTTCTACAATGAGCCTATCAACAAGGATGCATAGATCTCAACAAATGAGAATATATACAAGGTCATGGGTCATAGGTAGTACTATATAAACCTCGTTGTAGACAAAGAGTTAAGTTGGAGGAGTGTCAAGTCATATGAAATAGATTTTTAAGATGCATTGGATAGATGGCAGAATAAAATGTATGAAGTCTCAACAAGGAGATGTGACTTAATCACAAGGGGCATGTGATGGAGAGGGTTGGAAATTTTTGATGCCCCGTGGTTTGATGGTACTAGCTCAGTGGATATGTTCCCATTCCAGATGGAAAAGACCATCCCCATAGAGCATAGACTCTAGGCCATGAATGTCATGGTTCGTGGTACCCCAACACGATCGTGGGTGACTCATCGCCTAAATATTCAGAATTGGGAGTACGTAGCCAAGTTCATACATGAATTTTTCCATCCCATCACCTACTTTGAACTAGCCAACCAATATAAGGGGACTGAGGATCCTCAGGAACACATCTCTCTTTGTGAATGACATTGGACTGCTACAAACATCCCTTAACCCTAATGGATCCATTGATTTTTCTATACCATGGATACAGTTCCATGAAGCCAATATATCCATGAAGAACTTAAAAGGAAAACAGGTGACTAGACCGATATGACCTCACAATTCATTTCGACATTACAATTTTCTTCAGACGTTCCATTCCTCAGCGCTACTCTTGGTCATGTTAAGGAATTTATTTTTCATCGGAAGAAAAAAGTTGCTATTCCATCGGTGGTATGCTCATATCACCATACGGTGGACAAGCTAAAGGAAGAAGTACATTTTTATAAGTTCGATACGAACAACATTGACAATGATGACCCCTGCAGTGTCCAGATCTAAAAATCAAAAGGAGAACGTGCTCTACATAGAAGGGTGAGTGAGACAACAACACCAGATTATAATGTCCCTATAAAAAATAAGAAACATAATATTGAGACATAGGCGGCACCAAAGATGTCCATTATTTGGGATTATTGGGACAAGGAGACCATCACCCTGGTGGTTGACCTCGTAAAAGAATATGAATAATTATTTCCTCAATTTTTTTCTGAGATGAAGGAATCATGAGATATTTAGGAGCCATGAAGATCCAACTTAAATCTAATGCCAAGTCACTCAAGAGAACACCCTACCGTATGAATCCTATATACAAAGAAAAAGTGTGAAAGGAACCAAATCGCATGCTATATGCCATGATCATTTTCCCCTTCGAAGAATATGACAAGATCAGTCCCATAATCGTTCAACCAAAAAAGACCATAGAGATTTGGATATGCATCAGCCCGCGGAGCCTCAACACAACTTTTGTCCATGACCCTTTCCCCACTCCATTCACAGACGAGGTTCTAGAGAATGTTGGAGGCAAGGAATCGTATTCCTTCACAGATGTCTTCTTCGGATACCATCAAGTTCAGATTGCAAAGGAGGACCAGGCCAAGACCACCTTCACAACCAAATGGGCATGCTTTGCATATACATTCATGTCCTTCGGATTGAAAAATTCCCCTACATTGTTTTCTTGGATAGTGGTAGCAACATTCAAGGAGTTTATCCATAACTTCCTAGAGGTATAATTGGATGACTAGATTGTGTTTAGTCTAGTAAAATACCATATACAATCTTTCTAACTCATGCTTGATTGTTGCTGCCAAATAAAGATCTCTTTGAGTTTTAAGAAGTTCATCTTTTGTACTCCCTTTGGTATATTTCTCATCCATGTCATACGTAAAGATGAATTTCTAATTGACACACCCAAGATAGCCACCATACTAGATATGGTAGCCCCTACTTCCATATTGGGGATTTGCGCAACATTGGGACATACATGATACTATAGAAGGTTCATTATGAATTATTGGAAATTTTGTTGTGCAAGGATATCAACCTATGAATGGACCTCATAATGTCAGTAGAATTTCGATACCTTGAAGGATAAACTAGTGATTGCACCCATTTTGATTTTCCCAGATTGGTCCAAGATATTCCATGTTCATGTCGATGCTTTGTCCATTGTGTTGTGTGTCATCTTGGCCCAGCCAGAGGAAGTCAGTATCAATAATCTTGTATATTTTTCTAGCTGAAATCTATCTGATGCTAAGCATAATTATACTACCACTTAGCGGGAGGGAACGACCATGGTATATGCCCTACAAAAGTTCTTCCACTACTTGCTTAGGTCCATATTCAAATTATTCATTGATCATTCCACCATCAAGTATCTAGTCAACAAGTCAGTGTTGGGTGGTTGCATCTGCCGGTGGTTTCTCTTATTTCAATAATTTTACTTTGAGATTGTAATAAAACTAGAAAAACATAATGTGGGATGATACCATTTATCCCACATTGAGACAAGGGAGGCTACTAAAAGTATCGATGATGAGATTCCCGATGCACAACTCTTTCTGATTGAATTCATCCCAGATCAAATGTATGAAGTAACCACATTCCTTATTTATGGACAAGATCCTAGGGAATACACTCCATCACAACATCGCCAACTCGTGACTTGTAGTGCTGACTACGAGTTGATTTTTGGGAAGTTGTATAAATTGGGTGTTGATGGCATCCTACGTTGTTGTGATTTGGTAAATGAATGATATTCCATCCTATATGAGGAACACGAAGGAATTGTTGGGTTCCATAACATCGTAAAGGTTCTACATGCAGGAATCTAGTGGCCCTCTCTCTTCATTGATGTTAAGCATTACTGCAAGTGTTGCAATGTATGTCAATAAGTCAGAAATCCTTGTTGAAAAGATGAGCTCCCCCTTGTCCCCATGACTACAATTGAACCCTTCAACAAATGGGACATCCAATTTATTGGACCCAACAATCTTCCCATAAGATGAACTGGTGCATGTTACATTATCACTACAACAGAATACCTGACAAGATGAGATAAAGCCACGCCAGTAAAGGATTGTACATTCGATACTGTAGTGCGCTTCATTTTTGAAAATATTATCACTAGATTTAGATGTCCATGCATATTGATCAGTTTCTAGGTCTCACACTTTTCGAACGATACTATTCAACAAATCACTCAGGAATTCACGATCCATAACTAGAAGAGTACCCCATATCATCCCCAAGATAATGGTATGGTTTAAGATTTCAATAAAAAATTATAGCATGCCTTAAATTTTTTTGTAATGACCAGCATGATGACTAGGAACAATGTATCCCCATAGTTTTATGGGATTACCAAACAACATGAAAAAGGATGACTAAGCATACACCATTCAAGTTAGTATATGGGAAGGAAGAAGTGATGCCACTAGATTTGTGGTTCCTAGCCTTTGATTTGCAGTGGAAACTCACATGACCGATGATCAGTCCCTTCGACATAGGTTGGAAGAGCATTTGGAATTCATGAAATACTGTATAATGGAAGGTTTAATCTAAGTCATGGAAAAATATATATAGAAGGCCTGACACGACTGTAACATTCGCTAGAAAATCCTGCAGCTAGGATCTCTATTTCTCTTATATGACAAAACATATTCCCAGCATCCCGGTAAGTTATGTATGCATTGTTTAGGCCAGTTTCACCTAGTCTACATCAATGAAGTAGGTTCCACCAAGATGGAAACTCTACAAGGACAACCACTCAAAGGTCTCATTAACGGTAGCAGGTTGAAATTGTACTACAACCCTCAAGGGTCAACCGCCATTTAGTCTGGTTGTTAGACTTTACATAGCACTACATTAATATATAGTATATATTGGACAATATTTTTCATAGTTATTGATCGGCATAAATTTGAATTTAAATTTGAAAGTATAAGCATTTCATCTTCACAAGGGAGATCCTTACAATAATAGCTAAAGACAGATCATATAAATTGAAAATTTGGGCAGTGTCCTTTCCCACACCATACGATAGGATAATTCAGTATGGCTCACATGGATATTGATCCATTTTCACACCACTTCTATTCCTCCTACGGCCGATGGTCCCATATAATCCATTAACGTATGCACAATGTCACTAATCAGGAATATATTCATATTCTCTGATAACCCTCTATAGTATGGTTGATCTAAATCTTGGAACTGCCTATCCTCTACAATTTTTCTTATCATGCCTATGGACCCTTCCCGAAATTTCTTTTCCCAAATTCATTTCTCCCCCTCGTGCCTATATATTCCAAATCCCCAACTCCCAACCAGTACCTTTGTTAAACAACTCATTGTTGCAGTTCCTCGACTACCTCTTCATGGCATTTATTTGCCATTTATCTATTGGTGCTTCATTCTCTGCTGAACAGATAAACCTCAGAGGTCCCTCTTCCCCCATTCAACTTTTCCCATATCATCGGTGTGATTCCCCACTTTCTGGACTCTTAGTTTCTTTCACTTGCAGACAAACTAAACACCATGCTTCATCACCTTTGATGTTCATACAAAACCTTTCTCATGCTCTCACCTAAAACCCTTATTACCAATGTATGAACCACGTACACCCCCAGACCAAGCATGTTGGGCTGAGTCCCGCTTGGTCCTCCCTTTCATTCTACCCTACCATCACATTTTGTAACCACTTCCAGAACCCCCAAAATTCGACCATCTAAGAATTTCTGCTTGGCCTGGCATCCCTATAACAATGTAACGAAAATCAAATGGTACTCTACCTTGATATAGTTATGCTTCTTGGTTGAATTTCCCCACAAGCACCCCTGAAGGTCCCAGTTCACTTTGTGGGACACAACCACAATTCTCCTACACACAAATGATCTTCTCTTTCTCGCACTCTTCCATGAGGACTTTGAAGCATCTAGCTCGAGAAAAATACAGGTAATAGTGGTGGGGTCTTGTTGGTACCCAAAGTTTTGGGTCCATTTTTGTGTGCGTGCACAAATGAAATTTGTATGCACTCATCCAATAGTTTTGTGAGTGCCTAAGTAGATGTGCGGAAGAATTCCATAGTGCGCACATCAGACTGATTTTTTTTTAGAAACACACCAAGTCTAAAGCTGGTCAAAGGTGCAACGATCCAAGTTTTTTCAGTAGCATCGGAAATCAAGAAGAAGCCCACCAGAAGAAATAAAGGAATCATTAGGATATCTCTCAAAATGATTACCTCCAATAGCAGATGAAAACACGGGGTGGCCATAATATGAGTTGGTGAGGGAAGTTAAGAATTCCCCTGATGCAGAGAACCTACGTGGAGCCCTGGATGATACCAAAAGTGTGCGAGGCTGTTAGATCATACAAGCAAGTGGAGTAGAATAGTGAAGGAAAACGATCCTCAACATAAGAAGATATAAAAGAGATATCTTAGCTCAAAAAAGGGGTTGGCAAATTTGGGAAAATCATCAGTACCAGAGCTCTGAGTTAGTATATGGAAATATTGTATTGTATGGAGAAGTCCCCTCTATCTTGTATTTGCCCGAGTCTTAACATTTAGCACAAGGTGAATTATGTTGTATTCCCAATGTTTTTATATGAATGTGATGAAGTCTTAGGCTGTGAAACTCAGTGATTTAGCACATTGTATATATCTAATTTGATGGAATACATTGAGTAATAAAGATATGGAAGCTATGTTGTATTTTTTTTTATGATGAATGAGTAACACTTGTGCATGTATTACTTTAATTCTCAGTCCTTGTTATATTAACATATACTAGTTACATGGATTCCATTTGCAATTTTCTTAGTTATGTTTCATCCTCCATCTCTGACACAATACCTTATGGTCTCTGTGATCCTCTCTGCATATCAGGTGAGACCTTCCTTGGCATCGGTTGAGGATTGATATGTGGGTGCTTAGGAGTTTTTGTTGGATACACTCTGGACATACCCTAGGTCTTTAACCCCCCAATGTTACGAAGGTAGGTGAATTCACACATGTGTACTAAAGAATAAGCATTGCATATCATAGCGCTAACATGTACCAACTCCATAATTTCCCTCAAGTTTGTTGTTACACTGTTGCAAAAAAACCTCAATTATTCCCTAAGATTGCTGTAAAAATATTACCTATGGTTGTTAGGGTGGTTGTAGAAACCCCAAATATTTTCCCAATAAACCTGTAGTTGACCTTTTATCCTCTATAACATCCAAAACACTTTTCTATTGTCATTTTCCACTAGGTCAAGCCACCACTAGCACTTGTGGCAGTCCTTCTTTGCTAAACAATCCCTTCTAAGGCCTGAGACATTGTCTCCTACGATATTCGATCCCCCTTGCTTCTAGTGGCTACCTCTTCTAGGATGGAAGAGTCCCCCACAAGACTATAGATTCCTTTCCTAGGCTAGTTGGGCCCTCCCATGGCCGAGTTACCAAGACAGTTTTAGCATCCCTCTAGGACTTACAACTCCTCTTCTCCTTGGCTATCATCCTTCCTAGACTGTTTCTTCCATACTAGGCCCTCCTCCTCCTTTGTTACATTTCCCAAAGAAATATTTATATAGTAGAACTGAGGCCTATTGGCCTCTCTCCATGGATGGAATGAGGTCACCAAAACCTCTCTCCCATGTTGGATGAGGTCACCAATATTCTCCATAAGAATGAATGTATTTGTCACACCTTATGTTTTTTTATACAACTCCAATATTGAGTTAAAATCCCCTCCACAAACTCAACATCAAATGAGACTTACATGTGGGTGTGAAGCCCCATCACAAGCCCAAAAATACTATTACCAAACCCATGAATCCCAAATATCCAATCCAAGGGGGTTTTCACCCAAATCAAAGTGGAATAATGTGTCGACGAGGATTCCCACATTCTTGAAAGAAAGGCCACTTGTGGGAGTACACCCCAAAGCTAGAAAACATCAACACCTAAGGAAAAAACAACCAAGAAATGAATAATGAAAAAGGTGAGGGAAAAATATAACCTATATATCAGTTTCGATATCATTACCTATCAAAATATATTGATATGAAAAATAAATTACCAAAGAAAAAGGTATCCAAACTCCTATATATGTGACCAACAACACTCACCTAGAAATTAATAAATTCAAAATATAAACCTTTGATACCAACTTGTGCTCTAGAATACAAAACTTGAAAATAACAACCTTAAAAGTACAATATGGTACAAAAAATTACATATACTTGTAGCTTATGCATAATGTTTCTTTAGTTAGATCCCATTTCTAGGCTCAGGTGAAGGGTTTCTTCGATAGTCAACTTGTAAATTTTATAGTTCGGGAAGAAAGAACAAGTTATGATGCATTTCTTCCCATGGTCCAAAATCCATAGTAATGAATTCAAGGATAGCCTCGTGAAGGAAATTCAACGTCCAATAAATCATATGAACTGGGAGGATTGATAGTCCATATGGGTGAAGTGAATTGACCATATTCCATATAACGATGAATATTATTATTAGATATGGCATAGTCTATTTGCAAAGACTCACAAATTCCAAGGCATGAAGTTCCAAAAAGAGTGAGATCAGAATCAAGAGGGAAATCATAGTCCCTCGGGGAAATAGGGGGAGGAAAGAGCTCATGTGTCCCTATTGAATAAACTACTTGATCAATCATTGAGAGCTTGTATAAAAAAGGAAAACATGAGTGAAAAAGGTTCCATCTCATAAGAAATTGAACATTGAGGATAATATGCCACATAATTCACTTGTGGCAGGCTAGAGTCTACTCTAATACTAGGAACATTCAAATTTTTATCTTGAGATAAAGTTGAATTAGGATGGTGATTATCATATGCAATATGATCAATAGTGACAATGCTTCAGTTATGAATAAAATGCATCACCCTAAAGAACGTAGACACCACAATGTTCAAGGCATATACATAACCATGCCCAAGAAGTTTATGTCTAAAGGGCCTAGCACCACTATCATATTGACTAAGATAATATTCCCACCTAACAAGATAGGAAGTTGAGGAAGAATCCCCAAAAATTCACTAGGTCTTCTGTCAAAAACCAACAACTCACTAGTAGCTGACACAAGCCTAGGAGAACCAAAATATTTCCAAGCCAAGGAGGATAAAATACTTGTAGAGGCTCCTTCATCAACAATACATCGATAAATTTGTTTTGAATCAAACTCAACCCTTATTTGGAAAGGCGTGGAAGAAGGAAGGTGAGGCTCAACAAGACCATTCCAATCGTTAGAAATCATCCTAGGAATTGGAGGGAGTATGATCGAAGTGAGTGGAATGCCCCCTTATTCTGAAGGTACTAAAATGGAAATGCTAAAGACGTGGTTGATAGACACATCACTCCCCAAAATAAAAATGGGATCGCATGAATATTGCATCTTCTCGACGACTTTGGTAGAATCATCACTCTCTAATAATAGTGGGATCAACCAAAGATTGCATCAACATGACCACTTTGGTTGAATCATCACTCTCCAAAAAAAGAGTGGGATTGACCAAATATTGCATTAGCTTGACCACTTCCTTAATAATTGGTTGTATAGGCTATGAAAAAACATGGTCAATGGACATTTCACCACCCAAAATAAGAGTGGTATCGGTCAAATATTGTATCAGCTCGACCACTTCATTAATGAATAGTTGAATAGGTTTCTAGGAAATTGAATTTCACCCAAGGTCAGAAGGGGTTTTAGAAAGGGACCACACTCTTAGTACCTCAGGAATATCCTTATATATACAAGTAGGGTGATATCTCTTGAAAATTTTACAGGGGGACTTAGGATTACATCCTATTCGTCTAGGTTTCTTAATAGTTTCAATGTCCCCATAATGACTTGCATTGGATGGTATATTACCCCCAACATGACTCAAAGTGGCTTCTTGCTTATTTCCAATATGACTTGCAGTGACTAGCTTCTTTCCCCCAACATGACTTGTAGAGGCTAGTTCCATGTCTCCAACATGACTCGTAGAGGTTCTTGATCTATCTCTGGTATAAATGGAAATGATTGGAATGGTGCCCCCAACATGACTTGCAAAGGTTGGTGAATTTTATCTTTTTAATTTTCTCTTCTTCTTCCTCTTTCTATTCCTTGTAGGATTTTGGTTACTAGTAACTAGACTTTCACCAGATGAGGTATAAGGAAGAAGAGTAAAATTCACCAATGAAGAAGATAGAGGATCAAATTTATTCCCTTCACATAAGGTGCTTATATGAGAAGCATCATGACCACTTGAGACATTTAGAGTGGTCCAAAACCAAACCAGTAGTCCTACAGTTAACCCAATGATCTTTAAAGTGGCCATCAAAGGGGAACTAATGTAATACCCCAATTTTGAGTCCGGATTAATAATTTATTTTTGTTTATTTGATGAAAGATGAGAGTGCCTGCAAATTTGAAAGGCCGAAGTGCCTATAAATGTAATACGTTGAATATTGATAATAAAAATGGATCGCTAGTTGAAATATGAACAAGGAAAGAGATAGAGGGCTATGATTCCATGAGAGAGGGGGGATAAAGGGGATAATTATTTTTATTATATTTTATTCACCCACCTTGGATTTAGATGGGAAAAGTGGTTAAGTGGGCTTCATATGGAAGGCCATTTGGTGCTTAATTGCATGTAATTATATAAAACCCTCTTTTGGGTTTTTTTTGGGGTTCCTCATTCATTGTTACTCACTCATTTGGTTCCTCAATCATTGTTACTCGTTCCTCATTCATTATTTCTCATTCTTCATCTTGGTCTGGGCATGTGAAAGGAATGGATTCATGTGTGCATGAAAATGATGGCATTTGTGAAAGAAATGTCCATAATTGAGAATCCTTGGAGTTTTCAACATTGATATTTCCTTAATAGTAGCACTGACGCCCTGGAAAAGAAGTGGAACATCCTGAGGGAATACATTGCAAATAAAGAGGTTCATTTCTATGGGTTGTGCATAATCAAGGGGGAGAGAGTTGGTAAACTAGTATTGTTTTGTGGTTGGGAAAACCATGAGAGCTTATTAGCTAACTGGTGTGTGTTTTGGAGTCAGCCTAGGACCCATCCTTGTGGATTCATAGCCCTAGATTGGGGGTGACTTGTTGTTGAGATATAGAACAATAGTGTCTATGGTTGGGTGGAGTGTTTGACATATGCAACCAATTGGTGAATGGTTTATTTAAATATAAGTGCTCTCTATGTTTTCTGTGTTATTTATATATTCCATTTTGTATTAATTATCTCCGATATGTGTTTATATCATGCATTTTTTTTGTTAATGTTGTGCAAGGCCTATTATTAATTTTTTGTGTGGTTTATCATGTTCTTGTTAATTGTATGAGATGGTTTCATGCTTCTTGATTAATTAAATATTGGTATCAGAGAAAATATTTTTGTGGTTTGTTGGTGAAAGGTACATTAAATTTTGGTATCAAAGCAACAATTTCATGGTTTTTAGTAATGAGTACATTAAATATTGGTATCAAAGCATTGGTCATAGTGATGAGGCCATATGGGCTGACTTGCAAGTTGATTTTTTTTTTCTTTCGCGGAGTTATAAGCGATGGATGTTGGGGAACTTGAATGTTGTTTCTTGAAAATATAATTTTTTTAGAATATTGGAAACAATCGAGAAATTTTCCATAGGATGACATCAACATGACATGGAGGCCACATGGAAAGTCCAAGGTGGAAGAATGGAGGCATGGTGGCAAGCCCCAATGGCGAGGTAGTATACCACCATGGTGGGGCTATAGGTGGAGCCATGGTTCGATACAACAAGTGGTATCAGAGTTGGGTGGAAGTGTTATCGCATGGTTGGAAGAAAGATTTTAAAAAAATTCTTGGCAATGTGAACCTAATGAGAACTCACCATGTTTCATCGGAGGTTTGTGGTATCACATCGTGAAGGGATGTTAACTCTTGAGCACTTCGACGATGCAATATATGTAGATTTTATCCTTGCACAATTAATTTATGCAAATAGATTCTTAATAAAAACAGAAAAGATACAATGGAACACACACATTACACGAAGAGTTTTACCCTTGAAACCTAAAATAGGAAAACCATCATCATGTTTAGAGCGACACCTCTAATATTTTATTCATCATATTATCATTTTGTACAATACAATACATATATAGGATCCCAAGGCATCAAAAATTCCTAATTGATTGATATGGATTAGTCAACAACCCTAATTCCTAAACCAGAATAAAAAAACCATTGGTGAAAACCATGTCCCCAAAAGCCACTAAACACAGATGCAAAAAATTCCAAAAAAATAGTTTTGAGGGTGCTCCCCTGATCCCCTTGGATAGGGGGGATCCACTCCTTGCAACCTACTAACGCACCCAATGAAATGTGGACACTAGGTATAGTCTTTAAAATAATATAACACATACTAAAAAATATCCCACTTGTTGTTTTATTTGCATCAAGGGGTTACAGGGTTACCTAGTCAATAATCTAGGGAAACAATGTGCATAGATCCTCTAGACCAAGAGAAATTCTCAATGCTCACAGATTTTGTTAATGAATCTGAAACATTCCTCAAAGTGTCTATCTTCATCAACAACACATTATTTTATTCAACCATGTCTCTCACAAAGTGATATTGAACATCAATATGTTTTTTGTTTGAACGATAAGTCAGGTTCTTCACCAGGAAGATTGCACTCTAACCGTCACAATATATTCTTACAGTTTCTTGTACCAACCCAATACGTGAACAAAATCTATGTAACCATACTACTTCCTTGATTGCATGAGTGGCTGCCATGTATTCATCATTTTTAGTTGACATTTCCACTATAGACTTTATTTTTCTCATCCAACTAATTGCTCCTCCAAATAGGTTAAACAAATACCCACTTATATATCTTCTACGATCTAGATCTCCAACCTAGTTTGCATCAACAAAGCCATGTATTTCCAACACTCTGTCCAATCCCGGTCTTCCTTGGTAGCATAATCCATAACTAATAGTGCACGTAAATCCCTGAAAACCCTCTTTACTATTGTCTATTGCTCCTTTCCTGGTTTTGACATATACCTACTCAAAACTCCCACTGTATGTGCAATGTCAGGTCTAGTAGAGATCATTACATACATCAAACTACCAACCACACTAGCATATGGAAAATGGGACGCTTCCTCTTCCTCTTTGTTTGTTCGTACATTGATCAATAGGTAAATTTACACCTATAGGAATAGGAACCCTAACCGGTTTACATTCTTGTGTGTTAAGCCTCTAAAACAATTGTCTCAACATATTTCCTCTGATTTCACTAGAGTTTCATTTTTTCTTGATCTTTTTTATTTTCCATGCCCAAAATGAAATTTGCAGCACCAAGATCCTTCATGTTAAATTTAGAGGACAACTGAGTTTTGACATCCTAGATAATATCCTTGTTATTTCCTATTAGCAACATATCATCCACACACAACACCAAATAAATAAGATGATCATCAATTAATTTGAAATACACACATTGATCAACTTTTCTCCTTGTGAAGCTAAGTACCAACATATATGTATCAATTTTTTTATACCACATACTTGGTGATTTCTTTAACCCATATAGGGACTTTTTCTACTTGCATACCAACTCTTTCTTTCCCTTCACAACAAATCCTTCAAATTTATTCATGTATATTTCTTCTTCTGGATCCCCATGTAGGAATGTTGTCTTCACATCCATATGTTCTACATCAAAATCAAAAGAAACAGGAACAGATAAAATAAATATAATTGAAGTTAACTTGGAAAAAGGAGAAAAAATATCACCAAAGTCAATTCCCTCTACCTGGGAATAATCTTTTGATACTAACCTAGTTTTCTATTTCTCCACTTTAACTTTTACATTCAACTTCTTAAGCACCCATTTTATTCCTATGGGATTTACTCCAGTTGGAAAATCCACTAGATCCTAAGCCACATTCTTATCCAAGGCTACCATTTCTTCAATCATGGCCTTTTTCCAGAGTTTTTCATCCTCTGAATCCACTGCCTCCCTAACAATTATAGGATCATATTCGGTAATAATAATAAAAAAAATTAAACAGAAATTAGGTGGAGTATACCTTTCTGGTTTCCTTCTTTCCTAAACCAATCTCCTTAATATTGGAGTATGAGGATCTTCTTCTTATTATTCATGTTCTTTTGTAGAGTCTGATCCATTATCCTTCAACTCAAAATCTATTTTCTCTGGTTATTCCTTCATTGGTAGGACTTCCTATTTGACAACATCTTTGACTTCTATAAATACCACATCTCAGATATACATTTCCTTCTTATCTTTTAGGTTCCAAATCTTATAAACTTTCAAACCATCTTTATACCCAATAAAGTTACACTTTTCATCCTTTTTATATAGCTTACCCATATTTTCCTTTAGAATGTGAACATAGGCATCACAACCAAATACCATGAGATGTATGAGAGAGGGTTTCTTACCAATACCTTGTGTGGATTCTTGTCATCCAAATCATATAAGGGTGATTGGTTGACTACATAACATGAAATACCCACTACCTCTACCCAAAGTTCTTGTCCTAACCTGGCACCACTGAGAATGCACATTTTATTTTCCATCAACGTCTTATTCATCCTTTCTACAACTCCATTCTATTGAGGTGTATATGGAGTAGTATTCTACCTTTCTATACTGCACTTCCTACATAATTATTTGAATTTGTTAGCACCTTAATTATTTTCTATGTTTGACTCTCCACAAGAGAATTAAACTCCTTAAACCTGTCAAGTCTTCATATTTATTCCTAAGGAAATATATCCATGCATTATTTAGGAAGTCATCTATAAATGAGACATATTACACACATTTTCCTGGTGATGGAACCGACATAGGTCCAAACACATCACTGTGCACCAATTGTAAAATTCCCTTTGTCATTGTTGCACTAGAGGGGAATCTTACCTGATTATGCTTCCCATATACGCAATGTTCACATAAATCAAAATCCAGAGAGAAGTTAGAGATACCTTCAACCATACCCTTATTGTGTAGTATTTGAAGGCCCTTCTCTCCGATATGCCACAGTCTTTGATGCCACACCATAGTCTTTTCTCCAGAGACTGTAGGAGTTTTTTTCTTCTTTATATCCAATCTTAAGAACAATGGAACTATTACACCCATCACTAATATTTCTTCCTTAAAACTGATACATAGTTTCAATCTGAACTCCCTTTAGCAACACCATTGATCCTTGAATCATCATGTGGGTTTCTTTCTCAAACACTTTTTTTACCCCTACATCGTCCATTTTGCTTACTAAAATCAAATTTTTGTCCAATACAGGGATGTGCAAAACACTAGGGAGTGTTCTAATCCTTCCATTCATGATATTCAACTTGAATTTTTATCATCCTATGATTTTGGTTGTCAAGTCATCACCTAGGAAAACATAACCTCCATAATACCATTCATATTTACAAAACCACTCCCTATGATGAGTCATATGAAAGGATGCACCAGAGTCAACCAACCATGCCTCATGATATACATGTGTGCTTGAATAATCCAAGTAAACATGCTCTCCTTCTTTCGAGGAGGTCTTTTCTTCTGTAGAAAGAGAATCTTCAGATCCCTTCCCTCTCTCAACGCTTTTGGATATACATTTATTCTTGTAGTTCCCTTATTTTTTGCATCTCTAGCATACCTTTACAAAATTTCCAGAATATTTAGATCTTCCCTTAGATTTAGATCTTCCACTTGAGGGCTTAGATATATTTATTTCCTGGGACTGTCCTCTTGAAAACAATGTATCTGTATTATGTCCTTCCATTTTCTTCCACCTCATCTCCTCTGACAACAAGGATGAGACCACATCATCGAAACGTAAAGTAATTGTATTACTACATATGGTCACAACTAGACTATCCCATGAGTCTAGTTAAGAAAAATAATAAACATATACACATATATTCGTTAGAAATATTAATATCAACATATAATAGCTGACTTACCACTATATTTAAGGAATTCATATGCTTTGTTACCGATTCTCCATCATTCATCCTGAGGTTATACAACTTATTCTTCATGAACAATTTGTTTACCAAGGACTTTGACTGATACAAAGCCTCTAACTTATCCCATAATGCCTTCATTGTAGCTTCCCCTGATACATTCAGTAATATTGAATCTGAGAGACACATCCAGATTATTCTCTTTCCCTTTCGTGCCAACTTTTCCCAGTCTTCTACCGACGTTCTTGGAGGTGTAGTACCTAGATCTACAATGATCCAATGATATTTGTCTACCAAAAAATATTCTATATTGAGCTTCCACAACTCAAAACTTTTCCCACTAAATTTCTCAATATCTATTTTTGAACTACACACCATTTATTTTCACCCAAGAATTGAGACAATAGATCTCCCATTGTAATAAGGTTTATCACAGACCTGAGTCAAAACCTTAGCCACAAAGGTGTCCCCCTCAAGCCAATAACTTCTCTGATACCAAATGTAGATTTTAACCTTGTACAATTAATTTTTAAAAATAGATTATTAACAAAAACAGAAAACATATAATCACACACACACATTACATAGATAGTTTTACCCTGGAAACCCAAACCGAGAAAACTAACATCCTATTTAGAGCCACACCTATAATATTATATTCATCACTTATTCATTTTTAAAATACAATACATATATAGGATCCCATGGAATACAAAACGATTAATCCATTGACCTAGATTAGTTAACAACCCTAATTCCTAAACCAGAATTAGAAAACCATCGGTGAAAACCACTAAAAATCAACCAATGAATATAACACATACCCAACAATCTCAACCTCAATCATTGATTGTTCCCTTATATCCATCATTAGATATAGTGTGGGGATGGATTTCACACTGAAGGTAAGGTGTGGAGGTGGACCACACCAATGATATGGGCCACTATGGTGGTTCCATGTGGAAATCGATATAGGTGAGTACCATATTTATTAAAAAAATTATTTATTTTATATTAAAGAGAAAGGTAAGGAAGAAGAAAGAGGAGGGAGACAGAGGATGATGGGGCAGGCCATGTGTTTTGATGGGTGGCATGAAATCCCCTCAAGGTGCCATGTGGACCCGTGGTGTCACATCAATAACCACATTATCAGATTGCCACATAGGCATATGATAGCCTATGCTTTTAAAAAAAAGTCCAAAGCCATTTTCTTATTTTAGCCATAACTAGAGGAGAATAAATCAGATTGAGATAAAATTTAGGGTTTCATCTGAAGTGAGGAGATATACAAAAGTGAAAGAGAGGTCCACTGACCATTTCTTCTTATATTTTCCATAAATTTCCAAACAATGGTTTTTACAAATATATGTTTGGTTTAGTGATAAAGATCCAGATTAAGCTAAATTTTTTGGAGAGAGTCCAAAAAGAAGACATGGAAATAACTAGTGAAGGAATTAGAGAAGATATAAGGGGTTTGTAAAGGGGATGTTGAAATAGGTCAAAATCCATTATTCCATGCCACTTTTTGGATATTTTTTGGATTTTCAAAGGAGAAAAAGTGATCCCAGATCACAAAATTGGAAAACTTTAGTTACTCAACATTTTATATATTGATCAAAACATACAATTTTTATGAACTGATTTTTTTTCGTAAGTGCACAGTTTGGAAGATAGTTAGTTTTGCTAAAATTCATAATTGTGGAAAAATTGTAAAAAGGACAAAGTTGCAAATTCCATATTATTGTAGAATCTTACTATCGAAACAGATTTATAATATGATGGTTTTTGTGTGCTTAAAATTAAGAGTAATATCATTGACTAACACAAATGTTTTCTTGGTTCTTTATGGATTTTCTTCTGCAGTTGATAGAAGCTGGCCTTCCAGTAAAATTGCACCAGTGAAAAAAATGCACAAATTGGCCGAAAATGGGTTTTCCGGGAAGCCATAACTTTAAGATCAAAGATCATATTAAGGAAAAACATTAGTCATTTGAAATATTATTTATAGGAGAATAATCTTGAAAGATTAAAATTTGGAGAAGTGTGATATAATTCTTCATGAATTGAGAATAAGAAGCACATGTAGCATTAATTGACAAAATTTTGTAATATGCATAAATCTAACAAAATGGTTACTTACACATTTTTCATAATTAGAGGTATAATCATATGAATTCCAGCCCATGGTTTCATATCAGAAGCATGGAGGATGCACAAGGAGCCTACAGTAACGAGAGATAAGCTAAAGGCCAAAATATCAATGTGGGTAATGTTGAAACATAATCTAATGGACATAGGAGCGGAGTGGAACCAACAAAATTGGTAGAAGCTATGAGGATTCTTAGAATGCAAGTGAAAAGTTATATATATGAAAATGAGAATATAATGAGACCATAGGAGGAGAAAAATCAAATAAATGCTCAAATGATGAAAAGCCTAAATGAGTTGTAGAGGCAAGGGAAGAATGGATCATTTTGAAGACATGAGGAAGAAGGAAGACATCATGAAAGAATAGATAGCTATAGAAGACCCAATAACTCAATAATTTATAGTATAAATCATAGACATTAGTAACCTCCTTACTCAACAAGGCTTTTTTATGCATTTGAAGAGTCAAGGAAATATCCAAAAGTGTCTCTTGTTAGGAGTCAAAGCATAGGATATGATTTGGAAATTTTGCAAGGAGAGATTAGGAATATTAAGACACCATCCTTTGATGGTTAAAGAGAAAGGGGATATGATATTGAAGCACGGTTTCTTGGAATCATCAAGTATTTTTAGGTGCACAACTACTCATCTAACCTAGAATCTTGGATTTCCACATGACATTTGCATGGAAAAGTTGTTATGTGGTGGGATAAATTGAATCAATTTGACCACATTGATGAGAGTGGGATTACATGGAAGCAATTCAAGAAATATTTTTAGTAGGAGTATCTTTCAGAGAGCTACTATGACAAGAAGATGCAAGAGTGTTTTTAACTCAGGTTGGGGAGCATGACCATGGGAGAATATGAAAATAAGTTCTTGGTATTGTTCAAGTATGCAGGGTTTATCAAATATGAAAAGGTGAAGATTCAAAGGTTTCTAAGTGGAATTCCACATTTCTATAAATATAAGATTTGATATGATGAACCCATAACTTTGATAGAGAACATTAGAAAGGCTAAGTACATGTATGAGAAAGGAAAGGGACGATAACGTTTGTATAAATATTGGAAGGATAAGAAGAAGGAGAAGTTTGATCAGAGAAGGAAGGGATTCAAACCTCCTTTAAATAGAAACAATCCTAATACAAATCAACAAGATAAACCTACTAAGAATGAATCCAAGAGGGAAGTCTCCTTGGGAAAAAGAGAAATACCACTAATCAAATATTAGGGATGTAAAGAATATCAGATATACAAGGATTTACCTCATAGAGAAGACAATATGAGGAAATTGCACAACATCCAAGAGGTTACTATAGTAGAAGACATGGGCAGAAATTTTCGAAGAATACATGCAACCTTGGAAGATCGATTGACGTGGAAGGTAAGATCATAAATCAAATTGTTGTTATTTTAATTTGTTTCAGGAGAAATCCATAGCTACATTCATCCTAAAATAGTTGACAAATTTCATTTGGAGAAAAGTAATCTTCAAAAATCATGTTTGGTTCAGCTAGCCACTCGAACCAAAAGAAGGATCAATGAGACTATCAAAGATTGTCCAATAAATCTAAATGGAGTGAGCACTAATGTTGATATGTGTTACACATTAAAAATACTCACTTTGATAGTGTCGCATGTGTCGCATGTTGCTCACAAGTGTTGCAAGTGTCGTATGTTGCTCACAAGTGTTGCAAGTGTCACATGATGCTCACAAAGTCACAAATGTCAAGAAAAGCATACTGCCATGATGACGACACTAAAGAGACACTTAAAATGCATCAAACACTTGATTTAAAGGAAGAGGGATGGTTAAATGAAGTCAAGTATCTCTTGCCACCTGAAAGAAGCTTTCAGTCTAACGTTTTAGAAGAGAGCACACCCATATATCACCCATAGGAGCGCTGGCGCTCCCCTATAAGGTGCTAGGGAGCGTTATAACACCAAAAAGCTATTCTGAAGGAGCGCTATATATTTTTAGAGCACTGGCGCCCCCCTAAAGCCTACTAGGGAGTGCTATAGCTCTCTGATGGCCTTTTTGAGGGAGCGCTGCCTATTCTGGGTAGCAGTTGATCTGTTGAGGAGAATAAGGGGAGGATCTTTCAATCTTGGAATGTAGTTGCATTTGAATTCCTGGTTCAACCATGATCTTAGGACAAGATCCTTGGCTTAAGGAGGGAAATCCTCAACTTACCTAAAGATACCTCAAGAGGTTAAGCCTCTCTAAACCTATATAAACAGGCTCTATCATGGTAGAAAAGGGGGGGAAGAATTGGAAGCATGAAACCTATGATCTCATAGGAAACATACAGTGAACTGGAGGAAAGTAATCAGTGAAGTTGCTGTCACCTGGATCGTGGATATTTTGAGAAAGGGTTAGACAAAGGGGACTTGACGAAGCTGTCGCATTCGCATCTACGGTTGTAAGTTACTTCTGTCATTGTTCTCATCAATATGACACGCTTGGCCTATTTCTTTCTAGTTTGCGTTTAACCTCACATAAACTTGTCTCTGATATATAGATCTATTTCAAGCTAATATCAATAGAGTAGGAAGTGGCCCCCGGGGGGGCAGCTCAATTGGCAAGTGCCGTGAAAATGAAGTTCCATGAGGTTTCGAGTTCAACTCCCCCCGACTTACCTTGTGTGCCGCGTAAGGGGAATCGTGGGCACACCTGGAGGTTATAGTGGTAGCGGTTGGATAACACGGCCACGTGTAACGCGAGAACGTGCCCAACTAGTTGCTGATTCCTCCACACACAAAAAAAACAAAAATAAAAAAAAAATAGAGTAGGAAGTGGTTGTACTATTGTTTGTCTACAGGGCTCATCGGGGAGCGAAAGATTGGAGCTCATCTCGGAGCATGCAGGGACAAACACCGATAAAAGGTACTTCTTTTATATTTCTTCCTCATGCATTAGTTTGTATACATTCGAAAGGAAGTCAGTGTCCATGTTAAGCATATTCTATCTTAAGATTTAAGAGTTTAGCTCTCAAGAGGAGATCTACCTGTCCGCAGGAAGATTTTCCTTCAACACAAACTGGCGACTCCACTGGGGAAACAAATCGAAACTTTTGGTTTTGATTTTTCCTCATAGACCTTGTCTTCACCTTTGATTGTTCTTAGGCCTTGTTCACCCCTTCATATCTGATTGCATTTGCTGATTGACTCTTCACTCCATCACACTCAGCTTGATTGCAAAAAATTCCATTGAAATTTTGGGTTTTTTGGACTTTTTGTGAGTTTTTTGAGCCTAGCGCCCCCCTGCCCATGTTAGTAGAGCACCAAAACTCCTTGGAAGTGTTAGAAAGAGCTTTATAATGCTCTAGTGGCCTTTATACCAGAGCGCCAACCCTTTTTTTCCCAAAATCTCTTCCAAAAATCCAATTTTTGGAGGTCCAGACCCTGTTTCTCCACTTGTTGAGCTACTTTGCGATTCAATGGTTATTCTTTTTACCTTTGAAATGCTTCCTCATGAGAAGTAAACACCTTATTTTTCAGATTTTATGCCCTTCTTCATTCTTTTTAAGTTTTTGTTGTTGAGAGCTTGAAATCGATCCGCTGCTTTTTTCCTCTCCTATCCGACTGAGCGGGAACTCTAGTGAAGGACATTTGAAGTCTGTGACTCTTCTCATTTGGTTCTTTGAGGTCATATGATCCAATTTCTTTCTTCTTCCTTATGAAATTTTGGTTTTCTTTCTCTTGTTTGATCGCAAGAAAAAAAAGGGTGTGTTGCTTGTGTGAAATCGGCTTGTCACAGGGTAGTTGGCAAGAGAATTATCATTCGCATACAAATGACAAAAGTACATATTAATGATTAGTTTTCATTTATGAAATGTTGTAGCATCATATTGGATTTGATTGAG
>SNQJ01S0058378.1:185209-198041 GCA_010110895.2 Picea sitchensis | reverse complement strand
TGTCAGTTTGAGCATTGTAAGACATGTTTTTGAGCACTTTTTGAGCAATTAATAATAATGATCCATTGGAAGCTGGACCAGGAGATGTAGCCCATAAGAGGGGTGAACTCCTTTATCAATTACTGTGCTTATGTGTTTATGTTAAATGATTATGCTGTTGTCTATGTGTAATTTTCATAAGTAATCCTTTTAATTTATGTGTTGCAAACTGATCCTTTTTCTTTAAACACATAACATTCACTTGCAATAAAATTCAAGTTTTTCAAGTCTTCTTCATTTTTAGATCAAGGCAGAAACTGGTCCAGGACAATTATTCTTCGAGGATGTATGTCTGGATCAGAAGAATAGTCCTTGTAAGCACATGGCGTGGCCTCCAACATTTGTTGGAACAATTATTCTTCTATGGCATATGTGCGGATTAAAAGAATAGTTCTTGTATCACTTTGTGGATTGAGTGACTTAGTCAACATCATGCCTGATTACTTAGATGGAGTATGGCTTCGAGAGATGATGGAGTTGATGCTATCAGATGATACTGATAGTGATGATGGTGCTTGTGATTTGATCACGAGATAGATTCTGTGGCTATGATGATGCTACCGGTTGAATGGTATGTTTGTGCTCAATACCATTGCCTTCAATAACTCCCTAGCTAGGAGGGAGTGTTGATATTATGGTAGTTGTGGGAGGTATTAATCTCCACGTGTAACCCTGACAAGAATATAATATTCCAAGAAGAAATAAAAAACCCTAAAGCATTGGATATAACCCTAGAAGACAAGTCGGCTAAAGAAAATAATTTAATATTGAGCCTTTAGCCTCCAGAAAGAGAAGTCGGCCTAGACAGCTAAGAAAGAGCAGTATAAATATAGGATGCTAGAGCTCATTTGTACACACACAACTCACAACTGTTGAAATCTAGTAAGTGCAAAAGTCTGGAGAGTAGTTGCAGCTGCAACTACTGCAACTTGTATTTTCGGTTTTAGGCTTAGACTTTCTCTTGGTTATGGTTTGGACTTTCTGCCTTGTGCACTAACTCTGGAGAGAGGTGTGCTACATTGATTGACTATTAGGCCTAGGGTTTGCTTCCAGAATTATTCTCTGTCAAGGTTAAGGTGCTTGGGGGTGGCTTTGGCCTATGGTTGGGTGACAATATTTCTATATTGTCTACGGTTAAATGAGAAAACCTACTTTTCTAACAATAGTGGTGTTGTATAATTGAATTTACCAATTAATCAAGGGATAAGAGACATAGAATATTGTGCACATGGTATATAAGCATCAATGGACATGTTTATGACCTCACATCCCCTCATCTCTACAGAAACTTGGTTCCTGCAGTCCTAATAGATACCTCGGGTGAGACTTCACTTGGATGCAGGTGATGCCAAAATGGTCGATATTTAAAGGGTTTTGTTGGTTAAATAACTTGAACCTAGGGTTTTACAACTATGAACCAACATAAATCTTGTGTGATTTAAACATATCTAAAGGACTATCATAAAGGATAAACTTTGGGACATGTTCTCGTGAAATCTGCAAAATGGGTTGTGCCTTTTTCCTAGAAGTATTTTCTAACATACCCTCTGTAGTTGAGATAAGATACTTTGGATAGTGGGATACAACCTTTGTTTCTGAAGAGGGCATAAAAAAAACACCCTTGTATTTATTCTTTAACATACAACCCACAATATTTCAAACTTCAGGCAACAAAGTCAATAGCCATGTTCAAATGCACATCAATGTGTCCTACTTTTCCAATGCTTTGCTCATGTCTCATTGTCCAAGCGCAACCTCCTTGTGGTCTCATTGTTGTCTAAGAGACAAAATCTGCTTTATGCATTTTGTTAAATTGAATAGTCTACACAATGTGTTAAGGTACTATTATGTAGCAAAAACAATATGCCTACTGCAACAGTAAGGTTTATCAAATATTGAAAACAATAACCAGTCCCCTGTGCTTGATGCAAGGTGAACAATATGCCTAAGATCGGTATAATGCATGTCTATGTTTATGTCTTTCTTCACTAAACATCATCAGTAATCCTTGGAAGAACATCGTCATCTTTAAAATGGTGATAAAGATTGGCCTTTTTAACATATATATTCAACAATAGATCTTATAGATTACAGAATGGAAGTTACAACTACCCCAGATTCTAATAACTCTAATATCTGCTCCAGTGGATGTGTTTAGTAGCCAAAATGCAATTGTGAATAAGCCTTCGTCGAGTCCTACGAGAGAGAAACTGAAAAATATCCATGATAGATAATGAAATTCTCGAAAAGAGCATTGTCGCATGGTTCTGATCTTTCAATGAATAGGATTGAAGTTCATAGTATTATAGAGCAGGTAGAATTGTCATTAAGACTAACAATGGAGAATCAAATCATGTTAACAAATTTCCACCGATTTCAATCTTACTATTACTGTAACCGCTCGTGTGGTTGCACCGTTATGTGTGTGTCATCGCTTCTCCGCTCCCATGCATTTGGAGCAAGTCTAGGAGGACGTCTGGATCATCTCCTGGAGGCCTCACATCATCTCAATCCTGCTCTGTCCTACACATTTTTAATGTTTGAATCTTGTAAGGTGTTGAACCCAGCTTGCTTTAGAAGCCAGTAACTTTGTCAATTCTGTTAATTGGGTTGCTTGTTGTAAGATGGGAATGATTTTGGAACAATTGTTGATGTGGTGGTGATTTAAGACCAAAATACCCAGAGACCTCGTGGATTCGGTTTCATCACCTATGACTCAGAAGATGTAGTGGATAATTCCATGAAACCTCATTGCTTTCTGGCCTTTTATCAAACATGTGTTGTGCATCCTGAATTCTCCAACATTAAGCATACATACTAACAATCCCACTCTCCACAACTACCTTCAACTCAATTCCAGTTCCAATAAATTGGGCCTGGACTGGTTTTCCCCGGTTCCAGAGATTCTATGCCTAAGACGCACATAACCATGTTGTCTGTAGCATGAAATAAATGTAGTCCATGACACTGCATCTCATTCATGCATTTTGTCAAACACTTGGTGTGCAAACTCTATATTCCCACATTTCGCATGCATGCCAATAAGCACACCGCTAACCACGATATTAACAGCAAACCCCTTTCGAAAAACATCACCATGAAAGCCTCTGCCACATTCTACATCTTCCATATTAGCACAAACCACATAGTACTAGCAAAAGTAATTCATTAGGTTGCATGCCATTTCTTCCATTTTGGCGAACAATTTCAGGGCTTCCTCACTTTGCATACATATCCACAAAAGCATTCGCCACAAGTTCATCATACTCAAGTCCGATTCTTAAAATCTGTTGTTGGATTTCCTTGACAGTTTTTAGCATTTTTGAATGGCCAAATGTAGGCAGAACACTAACGGTGCTCACAAAGTTGATTTTCAGGTGTGGCTGTCGCGTTTACATTTTTCAGAAACTATTCAGGGCCTCATTAGATTGCAAATTTTGAGCATATCTTTCTCTCATTCCCATCCGTGCAAATGTATTTCAGGCATGATGGTCAAACATATCGATTTCTACCTCAATTCTCAAACATTTAACATATATAGAAATAAAACCTTTGCACATAGCGACATTAGCTTCAAACCCATTTTTTTTTTCAACTAAAGAATGAACCAACTTACCCATTCCAATTGCCATTAAACTACCATATGCTTAGAGAATGGTAGCAAAAGTGTACTGGTTCGACTTCATGGAAGTCCATAGCATTTCCCATAAGAGCTTAAGTGCATCCTCATTGCACTTATTTTGAACATAACTTGAAATTATTGAAGTCTAGAAAACCACATCTAGTTGAGATATTTTGCCAAACAGTTTGTAGGCATACTTTAGTTTCACTTATGTGCTTTGTCTCTAGCCCATGCAGGTCGAGTGTTGTGCTTTGATACCACTTTGTAGTGTACTTGGCCACCTCAGTGCCTGTTGGGATGGCGGGATACTGGGAAATTTCACAATTCCCTCTAGATTTCACCATAAGCACAATCAACCTCTGATTCCATATCAGAGCCCATGCTCCATCATACAATTTTACAAGCATAATTGTGCATCACACATTTACAATTGAGGAATGTAAAAATACACAAATATGCTATAAGCATTCGACAATCAACACATCAATACATAATGAATTAGCATTAAAGAACATATAAATAGGGTACTTATTTTTTATGAAAACACTGACCAACTGTAGACCTACGACGTTCCATCCAGCCATAAATCTCATTGCTCATAAACTCTTAGTAGTGGATCACCCATGAGCTGGGGCTATGACTCCACCGGGGAAAAAGTTATACCTAAGCTATCTAGGGTCCACAATCAACACCAACCATGGTCTAGGCCAAGGTACCAAACATCGACACCATTCCAACCTACAATCTTTCATTCTCCATCAGCTTGCGCAACCCAAGGTAGTGTGCCCCCTTCTCTGCACCACAGTCCCTCGGGTTGCACCACAATCCCTCGGGTTGCACCACTACCCTTCTAGGGCTACATCATAGGCCAAACAGGAAGTCTCAAAGAACTATGACTCCAAGAGTTCTTGCTGCCCTTAGAGGTCTCTAGGTACCCTCCAGGCCTCATACTAGGGAATCTATCTTCACACTTCTCCCTCCAAAGATCCATCCTTCTCCAAGGAAACCCAAGGAGAAGTGTACACACCCCCAATCCACCTAGGATCCATAGGGTAACTTCGTAATCTGGGTCATCATCTTCCCCAAAGAAACTCCTATATTCAACATGGTAAGAATGGAGTTAATAAATGGAGAATTAAACTCAATTCCCCCTTTTTTTATATATGTATATGTATTTTTATATTATATTATATAATATAATATAATATAAAGGCCTAGGGAATTATTATACTATATTTTCTTAGCCTCCTTGGCTTAATCTCCCTTTACCTAGCCCTTAGCCCTCGTTCCCACTTGTGCATTCTTAGCTGCCCATACTCTTTTCGTCCCCTAGTCCGTAGCCATGGTTTATTTTATTAATTAGTCCATATGTACACTTTATAATACAAACTCTCTAGCTTTTGATCATCTTTATAAGCGCTCTGACCCAAACATATTAGCTCACCAAAGTAAGTATCATATGTACAATATATTTACAATCTAGGAATCAATATGGGCTATTACACCTCTTATTTAATAAAGTATCTTCCAACCAAGTGAGCTAATGCAAAATATATAAAAAAAAATGTTGTGAAGGAGGATGGGGTATTTTTTTGGCCTCAAAGTGCATGCTTACCCCCAAAACCCTTATTTTGTTATGCCAAAAACTTCAACACAACCACACTAAAAAACAAACAATTTTTTGAAATATATATATATATATATATATATATATATATATATATATATATATATATATATGGAACTTTACAAGATAGCGGTTAGATCTCAGTAACCCTACTTTAAAAATGATTTTTTTCTCTCTGTTTCTAATTTACTAGGATCACATAAAGTGTACAAAAAAGAAAATACACCAAAAAGAAAACATTTTCTTCTATGTTTCTGGTTTGTTGAGATTACACAAGGTGCATGACAAAGAGCATACACAAATCATAAAGGGTAGAAAAGTAGGGATATAAATAGGAAAACCAAAATATTAACATGGTATACATATGTATACATAAACAAAATATTGTCATGAAACTTTTAACCTTTAGATTTGAAAAAAATGGTTATATCTTGGAAAAATGGAAACCTTTTCGAGTGAAACAAAAAGTGTTTCCAACTAAAAGTAGAAATCTGACCATAATGGATCAACCCTCTCAACTCAAAAAATGCACAGAAATAACAGAATCCAGAAATCTTTCTATGCATGCAACGACACAAATTCAAGATATCGATCAACAATGGGAGCAGGACTTCATATAGGCTTTGATACCATGTTTGAAAGACAAATTATTTTGATACAAGTCAAATGACTTAAGCAAATACTCACACAAACAGATCAAACATCATCACACTAGTGTATTACATGGTTAAACCCCTCAAACAGGGAACGATTCCCCAACCAATGCAACCACTTGAGGCAATATATTAATGCAAAAGTAAATAATTCCACATATGATTTTACCACAATAAATCATTATCAAATGATCCTCCATGTTTTTTAAATAGATATCATGAAGCAATCAGGTGTTAATCCATGGATCAATATAGCCATTAGTATTAGAGAGAATATGAAACATTGAATCACTTTATGTCTAAAACATACCATGACCATCATATCACATAACTACAAATTCATACTAATGAATATTAAGAAAACACATTAAAGAAACATACCTTACCTAATGTCACATTATACCAAGTTCATTTTAACTAACTATTAAGTATCTAAATATGATAACAAAATGAGATTGATTGTGAACACATAAAAGAGATGTAAAGGGAGATAAGTAATGGAGATATGAGTCATTATTTCTATAAGCACAAAATCTAAGAAAAAGAGGACATAAAGAGACTGATTAATAGAGGAGGATCCCATTCAATAGAGGGACATTGGAGGAATGTACACAAGATGTGAAGGATGAACTAAAAGATCCTTGAAGGTGGATGCAAGAGTAAAATTGGATGGGTTGAAACACTACAACACTAGGCCACATATGATGTTACATCTAATGTACCAATTAACTAGAATATTGACATAGAAGCACATCTTGATGATATGATTATTGATATATTTGGACTATGTGATAAGGAAAGAGAAGAACCAACAAATATGGTGACCTTGGGACTTAGTATACCTAGCAAAACACCTACACCACCCCTTTCATAGTCTAATAATAATGAGATAATTCTAAATATCACTAATACAAATGTTGGGATATAGAATTGTAGTCAAAGTAAAGGAGGAAATATAAAAACAATTATTATATGACCACAAGGACATGGTAACTATCTAGCTAACAACCATCAAGTTAGCTTATTTTCAAAAAAATGTTGGAATCTCAATGTTCAACTAAGACAAAGAGGATTTGTGCTTGTTAAATATTTAGGTACCAAGATAATTGAAACACAACTAGGTTCCACATTACAACTGCCATACTTATCTAGTAAATGATATTGAGCTATCAATCAACACTAGTTTTTATGTGAAGCAATATGGAGTGATAAAAATATTGTGACTGCAGAAACAAAATCGGTTGAGTTTTAGAAGATGTTGCAAGGTCATTATTTTCAATGGTATATGAAATATGTATAGATATCCTAATAATGAATTACTATGATGATGATGATGAAGTCAAGTAAGTATTCATCATATAGTTCTAGAAACCAAAAAATAGACCAATACAATTTTTCAAAGATGAAAAATATGAAGCAAATTGTAGGGGAGTGTGCATGGGAGTATGACCAATGGTTTAGAGATTTGATGAGTAATATTACCTACCATATCCATGACACTTAGCACAAAAGGTGGTTGATCAAAGGAATACGTATTTCATTGATAAAAAAAGACACTCTTCATAATAAGAGGTTATGGAATATATGATGAGGATTGAACCAATGGTAGGATACATGGATAGTTCTCTTAGACATGTTTTAGACATCCCATTTTTAAGTGTAACCCTTAAAATATCACAAGTTTAGAACCAAAAATTTGTTTTCATGAAACAAATACAAGAATTGTCCAGGGATTAAAAAATGGGCTATGAACAACTATGTTGTATTGTATGTATGACATATGGATGCCTAATGAATGAGTGGCCTATGTTGAGAGGGGTCTCTAGACCCAACCCTCTACTAGGCCTCTTCCCTAAAAGATCATGAAATGAATACTATGAAATTTGCATGATATATGGTGATTCCCTATAGTTGTGCTCTATTATAAAAAAGTACTCATATCCCTAATGATACCATTCTATGATTCTATATAGAGAAAATACTCATAATGAAAAATAGTACTAGGCCTTAAAAGCCTTCGCAGATGAATTTGAAAAAACTTCATTCAAAGTTGAGGAGAGGGCCAATGATAACCAAAATGGTGGTTATGGTCAAAGAGGAGGTTTTAGTGGAGTTCATAGTGGAAGCATAATTGAACCCATTACATTATATAACTATGATGAGATAGGCCATGTATCAAGAAACTATTTGTTTCCAAGAAGACCAATATCTAAAGACTATAGAGCCATGGGGAATGATACAAAGGATTATCCTAACCTCCTATAAAACTGAGAGTCCAAAGCCATTCAAAGGAATGCTAGCTTATTTATCCCATAACTAAATTTTTTCAAAGTCCTTAAGATTAATCTAAAACCTAGAGAAATTGCTCACAACAATGGTGACTGGCATTTAGACCCACCATTTCAAATCCACAAAAAAAGTGCCAAATAACATGGGCTTTACCACAACAAATAAAAAGGACTTATATAGAAGATGTAAACATCCTACAACAAAAGGTAAATACTATTAATAAGAAGATTAATGGTGCCATAAAAAGTGCTACAATAGTGAAAGAAAAAAGGATTGGTAGAGAAGATGCAAACATCCTACAATAGTGAAAGAAAAAAGGATTGGTAGAGAAGATGTAAACATCCTACAATAAGAGGTAAATAGTATTAATAAGAAGATTAATAGTAACATAAAAAGTGATCCCGGTTAGACATATTTCGAGAAGGAAGGTCGCAAATAAAGTAAGAAGCTAAGTCATGAACCAAGAGGAAAATGAGTCATGGGATACATTCCTCATAAATAGGATGATAAATGTGTGCCAACTAAGTTGTGATGGAATGTTACTCAATCCATGGAAGGAGAGAAACTAGAACTTGAAATCAATGGCCCCATGCTTAAGAGGTATTTGATGGTATTCAAATAGGGTGAGGAAAATAAGAGAATCATAATGGGTAAGGAATTTAGTATTGCAATTAAAGTTACTCGATATGAAATTTAAACGTGTAGGTGTGATGTTATATTTAGTATTTGAAGTAAGCATATCACGAAACAAGTMTTGGGAAATATTGGAAAGTTCAAGGTTATTTCTCWCCTATTTAGCATTTAGGTGTGAATTACAAATCAATATAGAATCTACCACATCAAAAGATTGGAAAATGTTGAAGTAGATCTTGTAGGAGTAAACAAAGTAGCTATGTTTGAAGTTACAGATATAGTGAATGAAAAATATATGTATTCTATATTTCTCTAAATTGAATGGGCATATTATAGTGATGTAATCATTAACTTAAAGAGATGAAAATAGTCTTTCAAAACTAAGGGAACGGTAATCATGCATCTCATTGATCCATAGCATGGACCTTGCTACACCAAACCCACAAAACACCACATGGAGGAGAACATGGTTAATCATATATGAAACCTCACTACATGCATGAGGGATGAATATGTCATTCTTAGATGCCCAAGTTTTACCTACATGCTACACATGTTAAAATATTGAGATTATGTTAACTAAGACTAAACCAATAACCTTGAAAATTGTTGACATTTTCTTATGTTAAATCAATCCCTCTTTTAACTACAATCCAAATTGACATTATTAGTGAGAATCTCACAAAGGCTTTACCTTGTTCACCAACATTTTATCAAGTTCATTCACAAATGGTGGTTTTAAAATATGAAAAATAGAGTCAATATATTATAGGTATTTGAGGGATGGAGTGTACAAGGGGTTTATGAGTATTGGAGATATAAGAAAGGGTGGTAAAAATAGGGGATATATAGTAAAAATAGTTTTTTTTTTTTTTTTTAATTAAAAAGATCTACTGGAAGGGGGTTAAATAAAAGGATTTTGAGAGATGTTTATCAATATCTAGTAAAATTAGAAGTATTAAAGGTATTAGAAGGTTAAATAACTTTTTTACAAGTATAATAAAAAAGTGGTGTGTGTGAAAAAGTAGAAAGACAATTTTACTAGTATATTTAGAAATGCACATAAATAAGTCAAATACATAATTTACAATTGGTTTTACCATTGGTGGTTTCAAGACCATGGTTTTGGAAGCTCATGGTCTAAATTTCCCATGGTATATTGTGAAAAGGTGAAATAAAAAGAAACAATTACTTAAGTAATGAATCAACGCATCTCTTGAAAAAGGGTCATGATGATGTATATAAATAAATGAATATTTGAATAGAAGTGTGTGAGATGAGCATAAATGTAATATTTGAGGAGAAGAATATGATATGAGAGAAGTTGGAATATCATTCCAAAATGAGAGAGTTACAAGGTATGTGACAAAGAAGAATATATATGTGACGATCTAGTGAACAAATCTCATGAATCCATATCTAGCGAACAAATTTTGTGAAGGAAGAATAGTGAAAAAATCTGGTGAAGGAAGATCTAGCAAAATGATCAGGAAAAAGGAAGAAATAATGAACAAATATGGTGAAGGAATAAATGGAAAAAAGATTTGGTGAAGGTAGAAATAGCAAGCAGATTTAGTAAAGGAAGAAGTAGCAAGCATACTTGGTGAAGGAAATGTGAATGTTTGTCATCTTTTGAAGAAGGTGTATTGTAATTGATGATTGGTTCCATTCAAACAAAGAGATTGGTGTCTCCTGCTAAGTTGGTGCTTAGTAGTGGTGGCCAGTGTCTCCAGTAGGTTAGTTCCTACGAAGATCTATAAGATAGGTGAGTTCCTACCAGAATTTGTACCAGTGGGGATTGGTGTCTTTGGTAGGTTGGTGCCTACAAATTTTTGTAACAGTAGCTTGGTTCCTACAAAATTATAAAGAAAAGTTTTTTTGGATTTCTCCCAAAAGGGTTTCCACGTAAACTCTATGTACCATGGTTAATAGTATGTATGATTTCTTTCTTATGGTTGATAAATATTTAGATAAATAAAATATTGTCTTATACTAATTNTCTCAATATAAGTGTGTGCTCATGAGTGTGTAAGAAACCTCTAGAGCTTATTGAGTGGAGTGAAAAGTAGATAAAAATATAGAATAAGCACTATTAATCTTAGCAAGAATAACATATATCAATTGGTCATCCTTATTTTCTATGTTACAGTCTTCAGTAAAATTATGAGTGTTTTGAACTTAGATAGATAATGTTCAATGTAAAATAAATCAATAGGATTTAAGTAATCCCTCTTTAATAAACTTGTTTTCAAGTTGTTGGGCTTGAATCTCATAGTATTTACCAAACATGGTTTCCATATTTTTCCAAGCATCATATGGTTTGTTAACTCTTTGAAGGAGAAACTATAAATCATTAGAGGGGGACATTCTAATTAATCAACATGATTCATCATTTTTATTATGTATTTTGAATTTCTTTGAGAAATTGGTGGGGGTGTTTCTTTTCCCAAGGTAATCTGGTAAGGTCATTTACTTCATAGTACATCCTCCATACAATATTTCCATGAGAAGTAATTTGAATTGGTAAGCAAAATAACACTTGGAATATCCATATTAAAATATGTAGGTGAGATAGATTCAAAAGAATAAAATAACTATTTGGATGGAAATCTCTTAAAAATGTATCCATTTTAAAAAAACAATGTTGGAAATGGACTCAAATTTCAAAGTTTTCCCTTTTTAAGAAAGACATAAAAGGAAACCAAAGTTCCATGTGGTAGGTAGGGGTTGGCCCATGTGGGGGCACAATAAGATTGTTGAGTAAATAAAGATTGTCCTCCCTTATTTAACTTTGGATACAAGCTTACTTTTACAAATAAATTAATTTTACATTAAGTGACCCACTCTTGTAAAATAAGTGAAAAACACTATTACAATATAATTCATTTATAAATTAAAGTTGTATGAAAAAAGTAACTTAAAAAAATAACATTAAGGTTACTTTATATTGATTCATTTTTATAATTTAAGTGGAATGCACTTTACAATAAAGTTACGTGATAACTTAAAGTTACATTAACTTTTTGAAAAAGTAACTTAATGATAAAACACCTTGAATTTAAGACCTCTTGTAGTGTACCCAACCACCTTGGTGCTTGTTGGGAAGGCGGGGTATTGGGAAATTTCACAATTCCCTCCAAATTTCACCATAAGCATAGTCAACCTCTAATTCCATATCAGAGCCCGTGCTCCATCATACAATTTTACCAGCAAAATTGTAGATAACACAATTACAATTCAGGAATGTAAAAACACAGAGAGATGCTATAAGAATTCAACAACTAACACATCAATACATAATGAAATAAAATCAAAGAACATATAAACATGGTACTTATGTTTTATGAAAACACCAAATGACTGTAGACCTACGATGTTCTACCCAGCCATAAATCTCATTTATCATAAACGATCAACAGTGGATCACCCCCGAGCTAGGGCTATGACTCCACCAGGGTAAAAACATTACCTAAGTTGTCTAGGGTCCACAATCAACACCAACCATGGTCTAGGCCAAGGTACCAAACCTCAACAACACTCCAACCTATAGTCTCTCATTCCCCATCAACGTGCACAACCCAAGGTAGTGTGCCCCCTTCTCCACATCACAGTCCCTCGGGCTACACCACTACCCTTTTAGGGGTTCAACATAAGTCAACCAAGAAGTCTCAGAGCATTGTGGCTCTAGGAGTTCTTGCTTCCATCAAAGGTATTCAAGTACATTCAAGGCATCATACTAGGGAATCTATTCCCACACTTCTCCCTCCAAGGATCTAACTTTCTCCAAGGAAACCCAAGGAGAAGTGTACACACCCCTGATCCACCTAGAATCCACAGGATAACTTTGTAGTATAGGTGACCATATTCCCCAAAGAAACTCATGTAGTCATCATGGTAAGAATGGAGTGGATGAATGGAGAATTAAACTCAATTTTCCATTTTTATATATGCATATGTATTTTTATATTA
>SNQJ01S0058378.1:164555-185199 GCA_010110895.2 Picea sitchensis | reverse complement strand
TTGATCTGGTTATGTGAGTGGTTACTGAAGGTGTTTGTCCTCTGTTGGAATACCTGTGTTGTTGAACAACCAATTCATACACATTCTTGTTGCAAATAGAAGGAATAGCACCCAAGATTTCATTAGAAAAATATGGATGCAATAGAAGACTGTAATGCATCAATATCCAAGTAGTATCAATGAGGTTGTCCTCAAATACAATCCCCACAACAAGTACATAAGATATCTATAAAAACTCCAAAGTTCAAGTTTTGTTATTTTAGAACTTCCTATACCGAAGGAATTTTGTTGGAATAACAAGTTTACAAAGCTAACAGAGTCAATCTCAGTAGAAAGGGCCAATTTTCCATATAACCTCTAGGAGTCCCTTGTATTGTTAATTGTCCAGCTTCATTGGAGATCTCATCTTGAATACTTGTCATTGGTTTTGTAGAATTTATGCCATGATTAGGTAAGTCTTCTGACACTGTTGCACTTGAATCTAGATATGTTGCATAATGTTTCTTTGTCGGTGCTTGTTTAAGAGGAACACCAATTTGGATACGCCTTTTCTATAACCTAATGTGTACATGGTTACTAGGTAGTGGTGAAGGTAATGTTTTCACTAAAGATGAACACCTGAATGGAAACTTCTAGTAAATATATTATTTCTTGTATCCCTTCATAGAGGCTTTATGTATGAGGGGAATCTTTAAAATGACCCACAATGAAGAACAAATTAGGAGTTTGAACTTTGCATTACCCACTTCCTACAATTGTGTCGTTGACCATAAAAAAATGTCATTTCGTGTCATTCTTTAAAGGGAACAATTAATATTGGGGAACCAAACTTACACCTTCATAGAATTAACATACTCTTTCCAACATCTTTGTAGCATGTATGTTCCTTGTTCTTGTTCACAAATACAACAAAGATAAATTTCCAGTGATACTGCAGGGGGACTATCACAATATATGTCTTCATGTTCCATTTGTATTTCAGAAGGAATCAAGGAGACACATGTCTACAAAGTTCACCATATGAATGTTATTTTAGATAATATTTTCCAAATTAGAGAATAAACCAAGCAATTTGGAAAAATGGATCCTTATGCTCATCTTTAGAAATACATATTGGTTACAATAGTTTATTTGTCTGAAAAATAATTGAGAATCGAGAATATGAAGAGCATCAATGAAATACACTCATACCAATATCAAGTTAGGATGCATAATTTATTCATTAGGTACAAATTTCCAGCCATAGACAAAAATATAATGCATCTATCACATTTCAGAACAATATGAATGGGGAGGAAAATATGTTTGACTTTCAATCCATAGGATTCCTTTGTATCAAACCAAACTAATGGAGGTCAAGCATGGAAAAATGTGCCATACATACAACACTTCTATGTATTTCTTGCATTTGAATTTCTTTGTAGAGAAAGGCATATCTCCAAACAATCTTTATAAGCATTTTTAAAGAAAAGTTTTTCTCAAGGAAATTATTGTGAATTTAAATTCTAAATCCACAAAAAAAAAAGTTTGCACATTGATTAAACCACAATGAAAAGGACTCATGCAACTTACCAGAATCCATTCACTTGAGCTTGAAATGGATTACACATATGAAAACTATAGCCATGCACATCAACTTTGAATGGTTTAGAGCCATTCTTCTCACCAAGAAATCCACTCCAACCAAGTGGCACAATAGAGGTCATTGTTTGAATAATATGTGGCTTCGCAATATTTCTAGTTTCTACAACATTAACGCCTGTCAATCCTAGCCATTGTTGCAAATGATGTTGTTGTGGATGGTGTTCTATGCCCCATATAGGAACAAAATCATGGCTCATACAAAGCTCATAAATTGTATGGAAACGAGATCTGTAAGAATTCATTAAATGTGACTGAAACTCCTCCCTCAATAGCATAAGGATGGATTGTACCTTAGATATATAAGTTGTTTGGACACTCTCATTTTGTACTACTCAACTTGTACATTTTTTTTAGTCCCATTGACCTACTTTTGTGGTCAATTGTTGGACATTAATAAAATTATTGTATCAACTTGAGAAAAGTAGTAATGACCTTGAACTCCATATTAAAAAAAATTCAAACTGGTTTTTCATAAAAGGAAATTCTAATAGCATGTCAATAGAGATTTTGGACTTGATAATTAGCATATTAACAACAGATTCTGAGAAAAACCCTAGTATTTTGAATATGAATCTTGTTCATATCGAAATTCACCTAGCATACTTTGAACTAGATAATGGTTCAACCGATGACTTTTCCAACAAGTGCAACTGACCAAAAGGAACACATGTAGGTAAAATGGGCACTATGTACCATTGTATATATTTTTCTCTTATTGATTCCTTACTTTCAGTTGATTTCATCTTGAAAACCTTAGAGGATATTTTATCTACATCAGAAGATGGTCTGAGAGTTACTCCATATTCCTCTTCATTGATTTCAAAAGCTTGTAGTGATGACATTTCTTTTAAGGTCAAATCATAATCATCCTCTTTAGAAGGAGCATTTGCATCTTATTTTATTCCTCTAAACCAATCAAGATGTTTGTGGACACCTAAGATGGGAACCGATATAGAGTCTATGAAAATAGTTTTGAACATGACCTAGACTGAGTACCAATTGTTCACCTTCATTTGGTGTTGCTTTTTGCAACATTGGTTCCTCCATATTTACATCTGATACCATTTGCAGTAAATTATATTCACTTTCAGTCCATAGGTATGGGTGTTGTGATGTAATGAGCTTTGTGACACTACCAATTTCTCTATAGTAACTTTACAAGGAAACTTTGAGGGCCCAATTGCCTCTTTTGCTGTTGCCTCACTATATATTAACAGATCTTTATTTCCATAATTTTTTTTAACTCATGATGTCCAAATGAACCATCCATATCACCACTACTGTACTTATTTAGTTGTTCCAGAACTTGAGAAGGAGTTAGATTGTACTATCTAGCATGCTGCCATGGACAATCCTTGTTATTGCATTTCCCATGATGCTCAAAATTACAAAATGGCCAGAAGGAATTAATAACACGATTGCAAGTAATTAATCTGTCAGGCACTCCATTTGCAGTAATGAGATGAAAATAAATTGTTGGAAGGCATCTTGGTTGCAATTTTGAGAAATATACTAAGGGTTGAGGAGTGCGTAGTAAAGGTGCATTCAAGATCGAAGTGCACATTAATGGCACATTCAGGATCGAAGTGTACAGTAGAAGTGCATTTGGCAGTGCATAAGAAGAAAAATCAGGGAAATAAAACAAGGAAATAAAGAAAGGAGATAAAGCAGGGAAAACAACATGCCAACGAAAAAGGAAAGAAAATCAACATGTAGACTAAAAGGACGGAAAAGTAGCATGTAGGTGTGAAGGAAGGAAAAGAACGCACAAACTATGTGTTGTCATTAGTTGTAATGAGTCATCATGTGTTTTCATAGGGTTTTGGGATAAGCTAGTAGGGTTTTGATCCCTAAACTCTATGTATAAATATGTAATGGGTTGGGGAAGAATAGGTTGTTGTTTTTGCTGGGAGAATAGGATGAGAATGAGAGAGAGTCCATGTATGAAGGGTTAAGGGAGATTTTGCAGAGAAAGGCTTGCACTGCAGAGCGGCTAGGAAGGATGGGGAATGCTATACTGATGTATCTATTGTAGCATAGTGTGCAAGCCTGAGATGAATTGCACGAATAATAATAAAGAAGATAGTGGTTGTGGACATAGCCCAAGGATTGGTTGAACCAGGTTAAATTTTGTTTCTGAATGTGTCTTTTTATGTGATTGTTCATGGATATTCTATTTATGCATGGTTAGATCTAGCTCTGTTTGTTATATGAGTGGTGCGTAGTAATTATGAATTTTTTAATGAATGGTGTATGTCACAATCTGTGTTATAATTGTTGATATTATGGTAGTTGTGGGAGGCATTAACCTCCACGTGTAACCCTGACAAGAATATAATATTCCGGGAAGGAAGAAGAAACCCTAAAGAATTGGATATAATCCTAGAAGACAAGTCAGCTAAAGAAAAAAATTTAATATTGAGTCTTTAGCCTCCAGAATGAGAAATTGGCCCAGACAGCTAAGAAAGAGAAGTATAAATATAGGATGCGAGAGCTCATTTGTACACACACAACTCGCAATTGCAAAAATCTAGTGGGAACTGCAGAAATTTAGTAAGTGCACAAGTCTGGAGAGTCACTGCAGTTGCAGCTACTGCAACTTATATTTTTGGTTTTAGGATTAGACTTTCTCTTGGTTATGGTTTGGACATTTTTCCTTGTGTGCTAGCTTTGGAGAGAGGTACACTACATTGATTGGCTATTACGCCTAGGGTTTTCTTCGAGAATTATTCTCTGTCAAGGTTAAGGTGCTCGGGGGTGGCTTCAACCTATGGTTGGGTGACAATATTGCTATATTTTCTACGGTTAAACGAGAAAACATACTTTTCTAACAGGTTATGGGCCCGCACTATCTTCGGATAGTCTAACAGCTGGAAGATAGATTGGGAGGATTTGCTCAGTTACAGTTGTATTTGCATTCAAAGTTTTTGCTGCAACAACGAAACCCTAACCCTCTTGTTGAGGCACCTTAAGTGAAGAGATTGACCTAATCTATGAATAGCCTAGTGCGCCCTAGCCTAGCGCACCTCCTAGTACTCTCAACAAACTAAGACATCAAGTTTGAGTTTCTGGTCAAAGTAAAAGGTTGACCAAGTCAAAGAAGTCATGACTTACTCTATGAAGTCAGAAAACAAGTTAGAAGGAACTTATAACTTCGGAGCATGGAAGACAAGGATTGACCTCATCCTTGACAAGAATAAAGTGTTGGATATCATGAAAGGAAAGATCGTGGAACCACAGTTTAAAGAAGGAAAAGAGAAGGAACCTCAGAACATTTCAATTACGGAGAAGTTCAAGGACAATGACATCAATGCCATGAGTATCATAGTGGACTCGGTAAAAGATCACTCAATACCCTACATCTCTCATCTTGACTCATCTAGGAAGATGTACAATGCCCTAACTAACCTCTTCTTAGTCAGAAACATTGGACAAGTAACGAGTCTGAAGAATGAGCTCCATGACATGAAAATGAATGATGATGACAACATAACATCATACCTTGTGAGAATCTCTTAGTTAAGAGATCAACTACAAGCTATTGAAGAAATCATTTTAGAGAAAGAACTGGTAAATATAGTACTCAATGGCCTCCCAAGACATGGGATGCATTTGCTGCAAGCATGAACACAAGAAAGGAAAATCCCACATTTGAAGAACTTTAGACTTGTTGTGAAGAAGAATAATCAAGGATTAACACAAAAGACAAATCCCAAAGTAAAGATCAAGCCTTCACAACAAAGTTCAAGAATTCCAGGAATAAGAAGAAGTTTGGCCTAAGGAAGAAACCAAATCAACAAAAGGATATGTCAAAAATACAATGCTTCAACTGTCGAAAATATGGTCACTACAAAAATCATTGTCCTGAGCTAAAGAAAAAGAAGGAAACAGATGAAGCATCAGTTGACGAAGAAAGGGAACCCTCAAACAAGACCAAGAAGGATAAAACAAACATCTTCTTCTAAGTCAAGGTAACAATATTCTTCAAAGTTCTTGTACATACCATGTTCACATAGCTTCTGTACATATCATGTATATCTGTTTCTTAGAAGATAAGATGTTCAAGTGAAACAACACCTATAGAAGAACAACAAGATAAGGATTGCTATCACGATGAATATAAGTCAAGTAATACACATGAAAAGATGAAGTACGTTGACAATCTTTGGTAACAATTCCCATGGAAGCCATTATATAAGCAATAACTGCCAGATAAGCCGAAATCATAATCAAAATTGAAGAGAACCAGAAGGAGTCAAAATAGAAATAAGTCAGCAATCAAGAGGAAATTAGAAAAATACTTGTGACACCTTGCATAAGGAAATAAGGATGCAAACAGAAGCATGGACTATTTTAGATGGAGGGAGTTGATTACAGAATTACAAAAGAAGAGCATGCATTCATACATGAAGCAAGGATTAGGAGGGAGCTAATCCTAAATATGATCCATTGAGGATTATGAAGTATCTATCCATGTTCCCAATGAAAGTAGGAACCATGATAAGCAACATTTGTTCACTTTTACTCTAGAAGAAGTCTTCTTCGAAAAGAAACCTTAAAGTATCCTTGGTTGTCCATCTACATCCATGATCCTGTGATGAAAGGAAGAAGTTGGAATATTCATGGAATATAGAAGACCCCATGGACCCAAGAGATAAAGAGAGACATGAGGAGGAATATGAAGATTCCAAGAAAGAAAGAAAAGCAAGAACAACTAGTTAATATACCGAGAATCACAAGACTACCAGCTTGGTTTAAACCCAATAAGAAGCAATCGAACAGAAGAAATGAAAGTTATGATAAAGAACAATGTATGTAGGAAAATATGTAAAATCCTTATGAATGAAAGCATTACAAGATTCAAAGGTTCTTCCAGAAGGAGGGAGAAGACTATGACAACAACTTGTTCCAGTAAACCAGATATACCACTTGTAGTATCCATGGATTGGGATTTACATGTAAAAGATTGTTCTTCCAAATAAAGCAAGTAAGAAAGAAGCTTATACCAGAAAGAGACCCATGTATGAAGATATAAGAAGACCTTGTATGGATTCAAACAACTTGATGCAGAGTATCTCATATACAACAAAATTTTGGTGAAAACTTTCTATGACATAGATAGTGTATCAAAATAGTTACTCAGAAGTCTGGGATGATGGATTGCTAATCCATGGTAAACTCTCATGATGATAGAAGAAGTGTTACTTGGATATGTTTCAGTTTGAGCCTTGCCACGATGTCATGAGCTAGCAGGAAACATAAGTGTTGAATTCGACCATGATATATTGTAATGATCATAGATATATGAAGCCTTAAGAGAAAACTAGTGTTCCATGACATACCAAAGTACGTTGAGATCAAGCATTATATTCAAAAAAGAGAAGTGGTTCTCCAATATATCTCCACACATGAGAAGATAGAACATATTTTGGCAAAGCCTCTGTCCAAGATGAAAAGTTTACGTACTTAAGAAACAAGTTGGGGCTTGTGGAGACGAATTCCTTATTGAAAAAGGAAGAGACTACTCCCAGGTTGGGAGGGAGCATTGATGTGTTATTGATTTATGGAGAGTCATTTTTTAGTTGGAAAAATGGTCCAGGATGAGCAGTTCCTTTCAAGTTCAAAAATTGGTTTGAGATTTCTGACAGACAGACATTATCCAGTTTGGAAAATGGTCCAAATCAGACAGTCATTTTCATAATGAAAATGGTTCGATGGATTGTTGATGTACCATAGACAGTGATTCCCCTTGTGGCCAGTGTGGGGGAATGGTCTAGGACAGTCATTGTTCTTGGAAGTCACTCTGAGTAGTGGACAAGTAGAATGGTCTTCCTCGTGAGGCAGTCATTCCTTCAAAGTTCATAGCAGTTTTGAAGAATGGTCTGTTTTGGAGGTTGGTGCAGGACAGTCATTTCCATTAGGCAATGGTCCAGACAATCATTCCCTAGGGAAGACTCATTCTCTTCAGGTTTCACTATGATTAGTGCTGGTGAAATGGCCGAGTTAGGTGAATGGTATAGGCTCAACAATCAAGGACAAGAATTCTCTAGGGCAGACTCATTCTATCCAGGTTGCACTATCATTAGTGCCAAAGGAATGGCCCAATTAGGTGAATGGTCCAGGCTCAAAAATCAGGGAAAGTTATTCTTCTATGCTTGAGAAGAATAGTCCAGATAGCCCATGGCTAATGTTTTACCTTCTGAGGGAAGATGCTCTTCCATATCTCATAGATGTGAGTGGAAGAATGGTCCAGATGACTCAGTTTATAGCATGATATTGTTTTATGCAGGTTGATATCAGATGATATGATTGTTGTGGAGACTGTATGTCTCTGGACATCAGACATATGCTATTGTAGTGGATGTGTTCCACTGATTGTGACTATGTGTCACAGATTAAGTATTTGTCTGCTACTTGGTATGGTTGTGTACCACTAGATAGTAGTTGTGTACCACTATGAATAGACACAGTTGTGTTCTATTGGATGGCATTGTTCTAATTTCCATGGAGAACATCACTAGTATTGGAAATGATTACCAACTAGACGGATAGTCAGTGTGCTGGTGGACAGACATTCTCGAGGCGGAAAATGCTCCAGGAAAATTATTCTTCTAGGATGTATTTCTGGATCAGAAGAATAGTCCTTGTAAGCACATGGGATGATACTGATAGTGATGATGGTGCTCGTGATTTGATCATGAGATAGCCTGTGTGGCTATGATGATGCTACTAGTTGAATGGTATGTTTGTGCTCAAGACCATTGCCTTCAATACCTCCCTAGCTAGGAGGGAGTTTTGATATTATGGTAGTTGTGGGAGGTATTAACCTCCACATGTAACCCTAACAAGAATAGAATATTTTGGGAAGCAAGAAGAAACCCTAAAGCATTGGATATAACCCTAGAAGACAAGTCGGCCAGAGAAAATAATTTAATATTGAGTCTTTAGCCTCCAGAAAGAGAAGTCATCCCCGATAGCTAAGAAATAAAAGTATAAATACAGAATGCCAGAGCTCATTTGGACACACACAACTCACAACTGCAGAAATCTAGTGCGCACAGTAGAAATTTAGTAAGTGCGCAAGTCTGGAGAGTAGTTGCAACTGCAACTACTACAACTTGTATTTTTGGTTTTAGGCTTGAACTTTCTCTTGGTTATGGTTTGGAATTTATTCCTTGTCCGCTAGCTCTGGAGAGAGGTATGCTACATTGATTAACTATTAGGCCTAGGGTTTGCTTCCAGAATTATTCCCTATCAAGGTTAAGGTGCTTGGGGGTGGCTTCGACCTATGGTTGGGTGACAATATTGCTAAATTGTCTATGGTTAAACGAGCAAACCTACTTTTCTAACAATAATGGTGATGTATAATTGAGTTTACCAATTAATCAAGGGTTAAGAGACATGTACTATTGTGCACCGGGTATATAAGCATCAATAGACATGTTTATGACCTCACGTCCCCTCATCTCTATAGAAACTTGGTTCCTGCAGTCCTATTAGATACCTCAAGTGAGACTTCACTTGCATGCAGGTCATGCCGAAATGGTCGATATCTGAAGGGTTTTGTTGGTTAGATAAGTTGAACCTAGGGTCTTACAACTATGTACCAACATAAATCTTATGTGATTTAAACATATCTAAAGGACTATCATAAAGGATAAATTTTGGGACATGTTCTCGTGAAATATGCAAAATGGGTTGTGCCTTTTTCCTAGAAGTATTTGCTAACATACCCTGTGTAGTTGAGAGAAGATCATTTGGATAGTGGGATACAACCTTTATTTTTGAAGAGGCCATCAAAAAATCACCCTTGTATTTGTTCTTTAACATACAACCCACAATATTTGAAACTTCAGGAAACAAAGTCAATAGCCATGTTCAAATGCACATCAAAGTGTCCTAATTTTCCAATGCTTTGCTCGTGACTCACTGTCCAAGTGCAACCTCCTTGCGGTCTCATTGTTGTCTAGAAGACAAAATATCCTTTATGCATTTTGTTAAATTGAACAGTCTACACAATGTGTTAAGGTACTATTCTATAGCAAAAACAATATGCCTACTGCAACAGTAAGATTTATCAAATATTGAAAACAATAACCGGTCCCCTGTGCTTGATGCAAGGTGAACAATATGCCTAAGCTTGGTATAATGCATGTCTATGTTTATGGCTTGCTTCACTGAACATCATCAGTAATCCTTGGAAGAACATTTTCATCTTTAAAATGGTGATAAAGATTGGCCTTTTTAACATATATATTCAACAATAGATCCTGTAGATTACAGAATGGAAGTTACAACTACCCCAGATTCTAATAACTCTAATATCTGCTCCAATGGATGTGTTTAGTAGCCAAAATGAAATATTGAATAAGCCTTTGTTGAGTCTAAAATTCTTGAAAAAAGCATTGTGGCATGGTTCTGATCTTTCAATGAATAGGATTCAAGCTCATAGTATTATAGAGCAGGTAGAATTTTCATTAAGACTAACAATGGAGAATCAAATCATGTTAACAAATTCCCACCGATTTCGATCTTACTATTACCGTAACCACTCATGTGGTTGCACCATTATGTGTGTGCCATCGCTTCTCCCCTCCCATGCATTTGGAGCAAGTCTAGGAGGACATCTGGATCATCTCCTGGAGGCCTCACATCATCTCAAGCCTCCTCTGTCCTGCACATTTTTAATGTTTGAATCTTGTAAGGTGTTGGACCCAGCTTGCTTTAGAAGCCCGTAACTTTGTCAATTATGTTAATTGGGTTTCTTGTTGTAAGCTGGGAATGGGTTTGGAACAATTGTTGATGTGGTGGTGATTTATGACCAAAATACCCAGAGACCTCGTGGGTTCAGTTTCATCACCTATGACTCAGAAGATGTGGTGGATAATTTCATGAAACCTCATTCCACTCTGGCAATTTATGAAACATGTGTTGTGCATCCTTAAATCTCCAACATTCGGCATACTTACTAACAATCCCACTCTCCACAACTACCTTCGACTCAATTCCAGTTCCAATAAATTGGGCCTGGACTAGTTTTCCTCAGTTCCAGAGATTCTATGTGATGCAGGAGCATCGTAAGTAGACAACCAAGCGAGCATGAAGGCAAAAGACAACTGGAAAGCACAACACACATTTAGCACATTTTGAAATGTTTTTGAAAAATTAATGAACATATGTTAATGTAGTAGTTAAGGGAAACGTACTTGCATGTTGTAAATAGATCTTGAGTGATTCACTCTCATCTGTCAATGTAAAAGGCATTTAATCCCAGTTAATGAAAGTAGGTAGATTTGAATTCATAGATTAGACAGTTAGAGCGTAGGAGGGAGAACGGATATAGACACCCTCGCCTTTGTATCATAGTAGTTGTTGTTGTATAATTAGCATAGAGAAGGAGAAGAGAGTTGTAGCAGAGAGTTGTAGAGAAGAACCCATGTACAGGAGTATTTGAGTTAATATATGAAGCTTTGACTCAGATTTCATGGTGTTATGATGTTTACTATTTACATATGCTTAATGGTATGCTTACAATTGATTTATTTCTCTATTTATGCATTTGCTTCAATGTTGTATTGAATGTGTGATTTCATGTTGAATGTATGAAGTCTAAGAGAGAAATATAATGAGTTTCAATTGTTTCTCATCTTGAGAGAGTTCCTACAAGGAGTGCAGTGAAACGTTCGCAAGGTGTACGTTGACAAGGGTTCTGAGTTTTATCTCAGAAAGCTCAGGAGGGATACCATTGTTCTCATTCCAACAAAAGTGCAAGGTGTGCGCAGGCTAGTCGAGGCCTTAGAACTTATCAACTAAGGTTGAAAGGTTGAAGGAATGTTGTTGCAGAGAGTGCACAAAGTCGAAAGATCAAATACCTAGGAGTATTTGAAAGTTTGTCGCAAGGAGTGTGAGCAAGAACCCTTTTGGAGGCTTGAGATGGAAGTGAAAGTTCAGGAGGGATAACACTTTTGAACACTTCAAAGGAGGACATAGATCAAAATACTTAAAAGGGAGATGAGGAAGTGAAATCATTGCACAGAAGGTTAAGTTTCGGGGAAATAACATTGGTTCGTTTCACATAGATTCTTGAGGAAGAAATCGAACGGTTGAAATTCTCTGTGGAGAATTCGTGAAGTTGTGAGGACCGTAGGATCCATAGGAGTTGCAGGGTGGATAAGGGTTGGATGAACCCATTATGTTGGTGTCAAGGATCAACGAAGACCGTCGATCGTGGTCAGTTTGGGCCGTCGGATCATTTCGCAAACTCGGGGTTCGTGAGTTTGGAGGTGGAAGACCAAACTCTTGGAGTTGCAAAGTCCCGAGTTGCAAGAAGTGGAGGAAGAGATCCATACCATTGGATCCAAGCCATGGGAGAACGTCAGATTTGAATCTTCGCGGGGTATCGCATATAGTGAGTTCGGAGGATAGACCAAATCCTTTGGTTGTGTGAATTTCCAAATAGCGATAAGTAGGGGCAACCATTGGATCTGAACAAGTAGGAACAATCGTTGGATTAGAACCTCTTCGCTATATCACGTATCGGGGTTCGGAGATTGGTAGGAATCAATTTCGACTGTAGAAGTCGCGAAGTGCCAAGGGCCAAGATTTTGGGTAGACATGTGGCGCGACCATCAAGTGTGGACCGCGTGGTTGACAGGTGGAGACTCGTCACTCAGGAAGGAGTCAACACCCTGTTGACTTCTCATGCTTCGGTTTCTCGTGAGAAAGGAGCACAAAGGCTCAACAATTCAAGTCGTGAAGTTGCGAGTTCCGAGAAGCGCTGAAGGAGTCAAACCTTCTCTAACTTTCGCACCTAAAAGTTTCATAAAAGAAGGGCCCAGAGGTTCAACCTTCCAACTCTCGAACTCGCAAGTTGCGAGTGAGACTAGTGCTTATCCCTAGCGGGTGGTTATGCGTGGAGGGCAATAATAAGGAAGAGCCATATCCCATCGCGTCTTGGGTATCGATGTTGGGTGAAGAAAAAGTCGAGGATCTTCAACCCACGAACACACGAGTTGCAAAAGGCATTTGTGCAGGGACCAGGTCGTGGTCGTATGGAAGTGTAAGGCTCACCCTTGGTGTTAGTTTCTCAAGGCGAGTTTTCACCAGGACCCATGGATCGGATTTGTTAAAGGTTTCAACAGGGAGCCAAAGAAGCCACTTCGGCTTAAAGAGAATTTAGAACGATCCTAAGTGCATCTTGACCTGAGGGTTGGGGCCTGCACCACTATGCTTACACACACACATAACCATGTTGCATGTAGCATGAACTCAATGTAGTCCATGATACTGCATCTTGTTCATGCATTTTTTCAAACACCTGGTGTGAAAACTCTATATACCCACATTTCACATGCATGCCAATAAGCACACCGCTAAGCACGATATTAACAACAAACCCCTTTCAAAAAACATCACCATGAAATCCTCTGCCACATTCTACATCTTCCATGTTAGCACAAACCCTAATAGTAGTAACAAAAGTAATTCATTAGGTTGCATGCCATTTCTTCCATTTTGGCGAACAATTTCAGGGCTTACTCACTTTGCATACATATCCACAAAAGCATTCACCACAAGTTCATCATACTCAAGTCCGATTCTAAAATTCCATTGTTGGATTTCCTTGGTAGTTTTTAGCACTTTTGAATGGCCACATGTAGGTAGAACACTAACGGTGCTCACAAAGTTGGTTTTCAGGTGTGGTTGTCATGTTTACATTTCTCAGAAACTATTCAGGGCTTCATTAGATTGCAAATTATGAGCATATCTTTCTCTCATTCCCATCTGTTCAAATGTATTTCATTAAGGCATATGGGAAAACATATCGAGTTCTACCTCAATTCTCAAACATTTAACATATATAGAAATAAAACCCTTGCACATAGCAACATTAGCTTCAATCTCAGTTTTTTTATTCAACTAAAGAATGAACCAACTTACCCATTCCAAGTTCCATTAAACTATCATATGCTCAGAGAATGGTAGCAAAAGTGTATTGGTTCGACTTCATGGAAGTCCATAACATTTCCCATAAGAGTTTCAGTGCATCCTCATTGCACTTATTTTGAACATACCTTGAAATTATTGAAGTCTAGAAAACCACATCTAGTTGAAATATTTTGTCAAACAGTTTGTAGGCATACTTTGTAAGTTTCACTTATGTGTTTTGTCTCTAGCACATACAGGTCTAGTGTTGTGCTTTGATACCACTTTATAGTGTACGTGGCCACCTCAATGCCTGTTGGGATGGCGGGATACTGGGAAATTTCACAATTCCCTCCAGATTTCACCTTTATCACAATCAACCTCTTGATTCCATATCAAAGCCCATGCTCCATCATACAATTTTACAAGCATAATTGTATATAACACATTTACAATTAAGGAATGTAAAAATACACAAATATGCTATAAGCTTTCAACAATTAACACATCAATACATAATGAAATAACATTAAAGAACATATAAACATGGTACTTATTTATTATGAAAAAACTGACCAACTGTAAACCTACAACGTTCCACATAACCATAAATCTCATTGCTCATAAACTCTCAATAGTGGATCACCCCCGAGCTGGGCCTATGACTCCACCTGGGAAAAAATTATACCTAAGATATCTAGGGTTCACAATCAACACCAACCATGGTCTAGGCAAAGGTACCAAACCTCGACACCATTCCAACCTATAGTCTTTCATTCCCCATCAGCCTGCACAACCCAAGGTAGTGTTCCCCCTTCTCTGCACCGCAGCCTCTCAGGTTGCACCACTACCCTTCTAGGGCTACAACACAGACCAAACAGGAAGTCTCATAGCACTATGTCTCTAAGAGTTATTGCTGCCCTTAGATGTCTCTAGGTACCCTCCAAGCCTCATTCTAGGGAATCTATCCTCACACTTCTCCCTCCAAAGATCCATCCTTCCCCAAGGAAACCCAAGGAGAAGTGTACACACCCCCGATCCACCTAGGATCCACATGGTAACTCCATAGTCTGGGTCACCATCTTCCCCAAAGAAACTCCTATAGTCAACATGGTAAGAATGGAGTTAATAAATGAAGAATTAAACTCAATTCCCCCTTTTGAATATATGCATATGTCATTTTATATTATATTATTATATAATATAATAATATAAAGGCCTAGGGAATTATAATAGACTATTTTCTTAGCCTCCTTGGCTTAAGTTCCCTCTACCTAGCCCTTAGCCCTCGTTCTCACTCATGGAGTCTTAGCCCCACATACTCTTTTCGTACCCTAGTTTGTAGCGATGGTGTTATTTTATTAATTAGTCCATATGTACACTTTATAATACAAGATCTCTAGCTTTTGATAATCTTTATAGGCACTCCAACCTAAACATATTGTCTCACCATCCTAAGTATCATATGTAGGCGCTCCGACCCAAACATATCAACTCACCAACCTACTTATCATATGTATAATATATTTACAATCCAGCGATCAAGATGGGGTATTACACCTCTTATTTAATAAAGTATCTTACAAAAGAGTGAGCTAATGCAAAATATAAAAAAAAGTGTTATGAAGGAGGATGGGGTATTTTTTTGGCCTCAAAGTGCATGCTTAACCCCAAAACCCTTATTTTGTTATGCAAAAAACTTCAACACAACCACACAAGAAACCAAACAAAATTTCGAAAGAAAAAAACAAAAAACAAATATGGAACTTTATAAGATGGGGGTTAGATCTCAGTAAGCCTACTTTAAAAATGATTTTTTTCTCTTTATTTATAATTTACTAGGATCACATAAAGTGTACAAAAAAGAAAATACACCAAAAAGAAAACACTTTCTTCTATGTTTCTGGTTTGTTGAGATTACACAAGGTGCATGACAAAGAGCATAAACAAATCATAAAGGGTAAAAAAGTAGGGATATAAATAGAAAAACTAAAATATTAACATGGCATATATATGTATACATAAAATAAAAATTTGTCATGAAACTTTTAACCTCTAGAATTGAAAAAAATGGTTGTATCTTGGAAAAATGGAAACATTTTCAAGTGAAACAAAAAGTGTTTCCAACTAAAAGTAGAAATCTGACCGTAATGGATCAACCCTCTCAACCCAAAAAATGCACAGAAATAGCAGAATCCAGAAATATTTCTATGCATGCAACGACACAAATTCAAGATATCGATCAACAATGGGAGCAAGTGTTCATACAGGATTTGATACCATGTTTGACAGACAAGGTATTTTGATACAAGTCAAACGACTTAAGCAAATACTCACACAAAGAGATCAAAGATCATCACACTAATGTATTACATGGTTAAAACCCTCATACAGGGAACGAGTCACCAACCAATGCAACCACTTAAGACAATATATTAATGCAAAAGTAAATAATTCCACATATGATTTTACCACAATAAATCATTATCAAATGACCCTCTATGCTTTTTAAATAGATATCATGGAGCAATCATGTGTTAATCCATGGATCAATATAGCCATTAGTATTAGAGAGAATATGAAACATTGAATCACTTTATGTCTAGAACATACCATGACCATCATTTCACATAACTACAAATGCATACTAATGAATATTAAGAAAACACATTAAAGAAACACACCTTACCTAATGCCACATTATACCAAGTTCATTTTAACTAACTCATAAGTATCTAAATATGATAACAAAATGAGATTGATTGTGAACACATAAAAGAGATGTAAAGGGAGATAAGTAATGGAGATAGGAGTCATTATTTCTATAAGCACACAATCTAAGGAAAAGAGGACAAAAAGAGAGTGGTTAATAGAGGAGGACCCCATTCAATAGAGGGACATTGGAGGAATGTACACAAGATCTGAAGGGTGAACTAAATGATCATTGAAGGTGGATGCAAAAGTAAAAATGGATGGGTTGAAACACTAAAACACTAGGCCACATATGATGTTACATCTAATGTACAAATTAACTAGAATATTGGTGTAGAAGCACAACTTGATGATATGATTATTGATATATTTGGACTATGTGATAAGGAAAGTGAAGAACCAACAAATATAGTGACCTTAGGACTTAGTATACCTAGCAAAACACCTACACCACCCCTTTCATAGCCTAATAATAATGAGATGATTCTAAATATCACTAATACAAAGGTTGTGATATAGAATTGTAGTCAAAGTAAAGGAGGAAACATAAAAACAATTATTAAATGACCACAAGGACATGGTAAATATCTATAGCTAACAACCATCAAGTTAGCTTATTTTCAAAAAATGGTTGGAATCTTATTGTTCAACTAGGACAAAGAGAATTTTCATTTGTTAAATATTTAGGTACCAAGATAATTGAAATACAACTAGGTTCCACATTACAATTGCCATAGTTATCTAGTAAATGACATTGAGCTATCAATCAACACTAGTTTTTATGTGAAGCAATATGGAGTGATAAAAATATTGTGACTGCAAAAACAAAATTGGTTGATTTTTAGAAGATGTCGCAAGGTCATTATTTTCAATGGTATATGAAATATGTATAGATATCCTAATAATGAATTACTACGATGATGATGAAGTCAAGGAAGTATTCATCATATAGTTCTAGAAACCAAAAAATAGACCAATACAATTTTTCAAAGATGAAAGATATCAAGCGAATTGTAGGGGAGTGTGCATGGGAGTATGACCAATGGTTTAGAGATTTGATGAGTAATATTACCTACCATATCCATGATACTTAGCACAAAAGGTGGTTGATCAAAGGAATATGTATTCCATTGATAAAAAAAAGACACTCTTCATAATAATAGGTTATGGAAGATGAGGATTGAACCAATGGTAGGATACATTGGTAGTTTTCTCAGTCATGTTACAGACATCCCATTTTAAGTGTAACCCTAAAAATGTCACAAGTTCAGAACCAAATATTAGTTTTTATGGAACAAATACAAGAATTGTCTAGGGATTAAAAAATGGGCTATGAACAAGTATATTGTATTGTATGTATGACATATGTATGCCTAACGAATGAGTGACCTATGTTGAGAGGGGTCTCTAGACGCAACCCTCTACTAGGCCTCTTGCCTAGAAGATCATGAAATTAATACTATGAAATTTTCATGAGATATGGTGATTTCCTATAGTTGTGCTCTATTATAAAAAAAAAGTACTTATATCCCTAATGATACTATTCTATGATTCTATATTGAGAAAATATTCATAATGAAAAACAATACTAGGCCTTAAAATCCTTCGCAGATGGATTTGAAAAAACTTCATTCAAATTTGAGGAGAGGGCCAATGATAACCAAAATGGTGGTCATGGTCAAAGAGGAGGTTTTAGCTGATTTCATAGTGGAAGAATAATTAGACCCATTAGATTATATAACTATGATGAGATAATCCATGTATCAAGAAACTATTTGTTGCCAAGAAGACCAATATCTAAAGACTATAGAGTCATGGGGAAGGATACAAAGGATTATCCTAACCTTCTATAAAAGTGAGAGGCCAAACCCATTTCAAAGTCGTTAAGATTAATCTAAAACCTAGAGGAAGTGCTCACAACAATGGTGACTAGCGTTTAGATCCACCATTTCAAATCCACAAAAAAAAACCAAATAACATGGGCTTTACCACAATAACAACAAAAAAGGATTTATAGAGAAAATGTAAACATCCTACAAAAAAAAGGTAAATACTATTAATAAGAAGATTAATGGTGCCATAAAAAGTGATCCTAGTGAAATAAAAAAGGATTGGTAGACAATATGTAAACATCCTACAATAAGAGGTAAATAGTATTAACAAGGGGAGTTGCGGAGCAACAAGTCCCTGCCAAGAATATATGAGTATATAAGGAGAAGGGCCAAGGACTAGAAAGTGTTGGAACGAGTTCTTAATATTGTAATGCCCAAGAATATCTGAGTATATAAGGAGAAGGGTCAAGGACCAGCAAAGGACTAGAAGGTGCTGGAACGAGTTCATAATATTGTGATGCTCACTGCACGCTACTAGATTGTAGGCATTTGAGTGGTTTCATGGGCACTTGGTTCTTTGGAATTCCCACATAATTTATACCCACAATCTGTTACGGGCCGAGTGCTTGGGTGGTGAAGTGAAATCTAGAGAATCAGAGCGTTCCTTCATGTATATCCTGTGCATTAGGCTTGGGTGGTTTGCTAAGTAAAGCAATTAACAAACAGTTGAATCTTTGTTGGAATATACAAATCTCGGAGACATTATATCCAATTAATTTGTTGTAACTAGTTGAATAAACATTCCAGCATTGGTTGAGTATTGTATAGTATTTTTTAATAGTGATTTGCAATGTGACATTACTGGTGGATTGACAGAATTAATTTATTACTGGTGGAAATTTTCATGGCCACAGATATGTAGATCAATGATTATTGTAGGCAAACTTACTTCTTATCCATATAACGTTGGATGATCAACACAATGATTGGTCGAATAACACATCAAAAAGAAAGATTGCAATTTATCGACGTTCAAGAATGGTCCCATTCACAATATATAACAAGTTCAACAACTTTAACAGTATTACAAAATAGTAAGTATAAGATATCATAGGATTTACAATAAATGTTTTCTTGCTTTTCAAAAAGAGAGCAATGCCAAGTAGGCTTTACAATTAGTATCACAACACAGATCAACATGGCATAGCAAAAACTAATCTCATAAAAAATAAGACTCCAAGGTGGTGTTATAACTGATGCCATAACAACCATGAAAAGAAAAAGATGTTTGATACTAACCACCAAGCTACAAAATGAACAATAATCCCATGTATGATTTTCAGCAGAAAAACATGGTGTTGCAAACATTTCGGTGCACCACAGGGAGTTCAGGTACAGGGGCCGTGTATGCTCCTCCTCTAGATGCCATTGACCCTTCCCCTTTTCTAGATCGCGAAGTTGTTTATGAAAGATCCTCTGCCTTAAGGAATTGTTGCATCTGGCTCGCAGCTAGATGCACATATTTTATTGGTGCAACTGCACATCATCAAACAGATAAAGGTCAGAACAGATACATATGACATTTTATATGTATAAATACTACAAACAATCATGGTCCTTAGTACGATCAACATCTTAACCTGAAGAGATTGTGGTAATAGTTAATTGTTAATTTGTAAAGTATTCAAAATCTAGACAGTGACACGAAATTAGGGTTATAGTATGCATGCACTTGTTAATGACAAATTTGACCTGTGTAAATAGTTAATTTGTAAAATATTCAAAATCTGACAATGAGATGACATTAGGGTTATAGTGAAATAAGATTACAAGCAGACTTAGTGAAATAACATATGGCATGCATGCACTTGTTAACTACGTGTCAATTCTCAAAGCATTACAGTACTACCAAAGCCAGAGAACACCAAGCTATGACAATGTGCCTTATTGTGTTGTTTATTCTACTGCAAACTACCGTGTGTGAGGCTGAATGGGCTATGCACACTACTGCAGAGTTCATAAGCCACTCCTTAGAACATAGTTACCAACTTAACGAGAACTCTATAGAGTTCTCGTTTTTGGGGGGGTCCAATGTTTTACCCCGTTTTTAAAAATGGTGCTACCGGTAGCACCCCCTCTCCCTTTTTAGGTGGTTTTTCAATATTTTAAATTTTTCGATCCACAATGTTTCCACATTTTTTTAAAATGCTTATTTTTCATCTATTTTCATTTTTTTCAATTTTTTTTTTTAATTCAAGGGTGTTTTAAGTTATTTTTCCATGCTTCTTTCAATCTTAAAAATATTTTTTACCAATTACTTTTTTGAAGTTACGATTATTCATATAATTGTGTCTTCTTAATTAATTTATTGTTCCATACTTTTAAAATATAGTGGAAAAAACCATTCTTAACTCATTGCTTACCTTTACTTCAATACATGGAAAAAATTGTAGTTAAATAACATTATTTTTTAATACTTAACAAAAAAATATAATTCATTTTTTTTTATAAATTAAAAACTAAAAAAAATA